>JAZKJV010000007.1:264568-330049 GCA_037367405.1 Ottelia alismoides
TAGTGTTTATCTCATAATATGAGAGAAAAAGTCAGATATGTGTACATATATTAGATTTTAAATTTATTTTTAATTAAATTTTTAATTTATTTTTAACATACATTATCAATAAAATATTTAAATATTTGTTATTATATTACTTATTCTTTTTAGTATTTTATGAATGTATATTTATTGAAGTCTTCTTAATTTGTACTAATATTAAATTATTTTTATTATTTAATATGTATATACTAATTTGGAATTAGTTTCTAAATTTTTACTATATCATTTTACTATAAGATTTGAATCTATGAAATTAATTTTATTTTAAATTAATTGTTAATTACTATTGAATTATAATATGGTAACATCATAATAGATATGTTTAAATGTTACAAAATAAAAAATATTTTCTTAAAAAATAATCTAGAGAGAGAAATTGAAGGAGAGGTAGATAGG
Organism: Ottelia alismoides; assembly: GCA_037367405.1. Taxonomy (NCBI): domain Eukaryota; kingdom Viridiplantae; phylum Streptophyta; class Magnoliopsida; order Alismatales; family Hydrocharitaceae; genus Ottelia; species Ottelia alismoides. The sequence goes on from JAZKJV010000007.1 coordinate 265,010, forward strand.
TTTTTTATTTTTTTTCAAAAATAGTATAAGGAGAGAGATTTTTAATAGTATATGTCAAGAAGAATTAAAATATGGTATACTTTAAAAATCTATAAGAATTTAAAATAGATGATAAATAATACGTGAAAAATATGGATATAAGATATTGAATTTTTCTTAATTGTATATAACATTAAATTATTTTTATTACGTACTATGTATATACTAATTCAGAATTAGTTTTTAAATTAATTACTATATCATTTTACTGTAAGATTTTAATACATGAAATTAATTTTATTTTAGATTAATTGTTAATTACTATTAAATCATAATAGGTTATCATCATAATAAATATGTTATAAATATTTAAAAATAAAAAAAGTTAGTTTTGAAAAATAATGTAGAGAGAGAAATCGAAGGGAAAGTAGGAGAATTTCTTATTTTTGTCAACAAAAGTTTAAAGAGAGAGATTTTTAATATTAATATATCAAAGAAGATTTAAAATATAGTCTAATAAAGAAATTGTAGAGAGGAAGAGAGAGAGAGAGGGAGAAAATTGCATATATAAAAGGGGAAAGATAAGTGGGAGGAGAGAGTAGAGGGTGGGGCTCGTACATATCTTGTGGAGAGAGAGAGAGAGAGAGTGAACATGGTATTGTGGGAGGGAGAGAGAGTGGGAGAGAGTGAATAAGTGTTGTGAGAGGGAGGAATTGCATAGGATCTTGGGTTCGTATAGGAGAGAAGGGATAAAATAGAACAAAGGAGAGAGGGGGCGGGACCACATGAATTGAGGGAGTGAGAGAGAACCGCCCAATGGAATTGGGGAGAGGATGGGAGATAAAGGGAGAGAGACACGTGGTTAGAGAAGGATGGGAAGGGAGAGCGAGAGGCGATGAGAGACGGGAGAAGAAGAGGGAAAGAGGGGCGCGGGGTGGATGGAGAAGGATCCACGTGGCTAAAGCTGGGGATGGGGACCCAGCTTTAGTGTAGATTACTATATCATTTTACTATAAGATTTGAATCTATGAAATTAATTTTATTTTAAATTAATTATTAATTACTATTGAATTATAATATGGTAACATCATAATAGATATGTTTAAATGTTACAAAATAAAAAATATTTTTTTGAAAAATAATCTAGAGAGAGAAATTGAAGAAGAGGTAGATAGATTTTTTATTTTTTTTCAAAAATAGTATAAGGAGAGAGATTTTTAATAGTATATGTCAAGAAGAATTAAAATATAGTATACTTTAAAAATCTATAAGAATTTAAAATAGATGATAAATAATACGTGAAAAATATGGATATAAGATATTGAATTTTTCTTAATTGTATATAACATTAAATTATTTTTATTACGTACTATGTATATACTAATTTAGAATTAGTTTTTAAATTAATTACTATATCATTTTACTGTAAGATTTTAATATATGAAATTAATTTTATTTTAGATTAATTGTTAATTACTATTAAATTATAATAGGTTATCATCATAATAAATATGTTATAAATATTTAAAAATAAAAAAAGTTAGTTTTGAAAAATAATGTAGAGAGAGAAATCGAAGGGAAAGTAGGAGAATTTTTTATTTTTGTCAACAAAAGTTTAAAGAGAGAGTTTTTTAATATTAATATATCAAAGAAGATTTAAAATATAATCTAATAAAGAAATTGTAGAGAGGAAGAGAGAGAGGGAGAAAATTGCATATATAAAAGGGGAAAGATAAGTGGGGGGAGAGAGTGGAGGGTGGGGCTCGTACATATCTTGTGGAGAGAGAGAGAACATGGTATTGTGGGAGGGAGAGAGAGTGGGAGAGAGTGAATAAGTGCTGTGAGAGGGAGGAATTGCATAGGATCTTGGGTTCGTACATGAGAGAAGGGATAAAATAGAACAAAGGAGAGAGGGGGCGGGACCACATGAATTGAGGGAGTGAGAGAGAACCGCCCACTGGAATTGGAGAGAGGATGGGAGATAAAGGGAGAGAGACACGTGGTTAGAGAAGGATGGGAAGGGAGAGCGAGAGGCGATGAGAGACGGGAGAAGAAGAGGGAAAGAGGGGCGCGGGGTGGATGGAGAAGGATCCACGTGGCTAAAGCTGGGGATGGGGACCCAGCTTTAGTATAGATTACTATATCATTTTACTATAAGATTTGAATCTATGAAATTACTTTTATTTTAAATTAATTGTTAATTACTATTGAATTATAATATGGTAACATCATAATAGATATGTTTAAATGTTACAAAATAAAAAATATTTTTTTGAAAAATAATCTAGAGAGTGAAATTGAAGAAGAGGTAGATAGGTTTTTTATTTTTTTTCAAAAATAGTATAAGGAGAGAGATTTTTAATAGTATATGTCAAGAAGAATTAAAATATGGTATACTTTAAAAATCTATAAGAATTTAAAATAGATGATAAATAATACGTGAAAAATATGGATATAAGATATTGAATTTTTCTTAATTGTATATAACATTAAATTATTTTTATTACGTACTATGTATATACTAATTCAGAATTAGTTTTAAATTAATTACTATATCATTTTACTGTAAGATTTTAATATATGAAATTAATTTTATTTTAGATTAATTGTTAATTACGATTAAATTATAATAGGTTATCATCATAATAAATATGTTATAAATATTTAAAAAAAAAAGTTAGTTTTGAAAAATAATGTAGAGAGAGAAATCGAAGGGAAAGTAGGAGAAATTTTTTTTGTCAACAAAAGTTTAAAAAGAGAGATTTTTAATATTAATATATCAAAGAAGATTTAAAATATAGTCTAATAAAGAAATTGTAGAGAGGAAGAAAGAGAGGGAGAAAATTGCATATATAAAAGGGGAAAGATAAGTGGGGGGAGAGAGTGGAGGGTGGGGCTCGTACATATCTTGTGGAGAGAGAGAGAGAACATGGTATTGTGGGAGGGAGAGAGAGTGGGAGAGAGTGAATAAGTGCTGTGAGAGGGAGAAATTGCATAGGATCTTGGGTTCGTACAGGAGAGAATGGATAAAATAGAACAAAGGAGAGAGGGGGCGGGACCGCATGAATTGAGGGAGTGAGAGAGAACCGCCCAATGGAATTGGAGAGAGGATGGGAGATAAAGGGAGAGAGACACGTGGTTAGAGAAGGATGGGAAGGGAGAGCGAGAGGCGATGAGAGACGGGAGAAGAAGAGGGAAAGAGGGGCGTGGGGTGGATGGAGAAGGATCCACGTGGCTAAAGCTGGGGATGGGGACCCAGCTTTAGTATAGAGTATAGATCTAAAAGAATCTCTCTTCCGAATGTTATCATTATCAATCTTCACCTCGATTCCTTACCATTGCTTCCATCAAAGGTGCACTCAATATATTCCATCTTAACCCTACTTATACGAAATCCTTTACTCTCCAACTCATGTCTCCATACCTCAAGCTTCTCATCTACTCCATCTCTAATCTCGTCAATCAAGACAATATCATCAGCAAATAATATACACCAAAGTAACTCGTCATGAATGTGACTTGTCAACTCGTCCATAATCAAAGTAAAAAAGAAATGGACTCAAAGTTGAACCTTGATGTAAACTAATGTTGATGTCAAAATAGCTAGTCTTCCCAGATGGGGTCCTTACACACGATAAAGCCCTATCATACATGTCCTTTATGAGGTTAATGTATAGGACAGGAACTTGTATCATCTCTAAAACTCTCCACAATATCTCTTGTGGGACAGAATCATAAGCCTTCTCCAAATCAATAAAGATCATATGGAGGTTATTCCTTTCAGCTCTATAAATCTCCATTATTCTCCTCAACAAATGGATGGCTTCAATAGTTGAGCGACCTGGCATGAATCCGAATTGATTTTTTTTATGTTGGAAACTTGCATCAACCTTCTTTCGATCACAGGTTCCCAAATACTTATAGTGTGACTCATAAAAGATAAAGAAAAATAAACAAAATATAAAAACATTTCAAACCTAATTTTGAGCATTTCTTTTTATATTTTGAAGCATTACTTCTTTTATCTCCCGCCGCGAAGTGTGGGTACGCATCCTAGTAAATATATAATTTTGTTGTTGTCACATGAACTCCTTGTAAACTTGCAATATTGCAAGAATACCATCAAAATTTCAAATTCACAAAAAATGATCTGGTATAATTCTCCATTTTGCACAGATACCATTTTGTGGATGTGGTCATTACTTGTTCGGGATATTCTTGAAAAATGGAGAACTTGTATTTCTGTAAGTACAAAGTTTGCATGGGCATTAATTTAATATTCAGTTTGCAGGGAACAAAAGAACGAGAAAGAGAGTCGTACTTATTATTCTTCTTAGTATTCACTTCTCCAATAGTTGTAAGAGATGACCGAGGTAATCTATTGCACTACTTTCGAAGATGTTATGGATGAATCAATAATGGGTCAATTGTAAAGGTCTGAAAGACCATAATGGTATCTCTAGTATAAGAGGACTCTCCCATTAGGCGGAAAGGTCCACGGCGACCCAAGATGCGATCCGAAGAGGAGGAATGCATGGAGTCACATAAGAAGGAAGGTGCACATATTAACTTTGACATATACACTCAAAAGAAGGTGATGCACAGAAGAAGCTATAACTGGTTCTTCTATGGTTACACTGGCATGGCTATCCATTTTCTCTCACGTCTGAATCAATTGATAATGAAATCACGGGAAAAATGAACAACATGATGGACAAATAAAAAACCAAGATCGGCGCCAAAAGATCAATATCACTTGAGATGAAACTGACTGAACATTCAGAAAAGAATATGACAGACTGGTAGCATATCTTCACGAAAACTAAGGTTTAGTTCTATTGATACAGTATCCTCAACCAATTGTAGATAACATATATCACATACACTAGAATCCAATCAATAGAGGCTCAACTGCCTCATCCTAAAATATAAATAAATAAAAATTGAAGGAAAAAGGATATCATGATCAATACATAAGAAAAAGCATCATTTATGGCATGAATCAATGACAATGATATTTACATTAACCAATTGGATCCAGACTGGCCGTTCTTGAAATTGCCTTCGGCTAATTGACGCATTCCCCACCGAGGAGTAATAGCAGGTTCTGTGAGCATGATTTTTATTCTGATCCTCAAGTGAAGCAAATTAGATCAAGCTTCATCTGTAAGACAAGAATTTCCATTTCCATCTTTCCCATGGCGACTTTCAGCAACCATGCGCATGAGATCTTGAACGACTTCAGACATCGGGGGTCGAAACTCGGGCTCCCGCTGCAAAAGATAACTCTGGATTAGCGAGACTGAATATTATGAAATAAGGTTAGATTACGAGAACCATTACAGAAGAAGAATGTGGCTTCTTTTCTGATCGATACCCATATAGTACACCATCTCTGATGTGATACTACGGCAGAGGAGATCAAAATATTGATCTAATTAAATCACATAGATTAAACACCACATCCAAAACAACGAGATTATAAAGCTAACCTGAATGCATCGGTTGATTATATCTGCAAACCTTGACACTGATTTCAATTCAAACTTTCCCCGAATTGCAGGATCCACCATACTCAACAAACTGTCGATGTCATAGAGTTGACAACTGGCCCATCTCACTAAACTCTGCTCTGGACGAGGGCGTGAGCTATGGGCATAAATTGAACATAATCGTGCATAAGCCTCCAACTGATTAGAACGAACGAAATACGAGTTTCTTAATGCAGGAGCATGTGTTCTGATTACCTGTCGTATGCTGTGCGCCCAGTTAGAAGTTCTAGTAGCACAACACCAAAGCTATAAACGTCACTGCGCTCCGTGTGTTTGCTAGAGTTGCTTATTTCTGGGGCCTCGTATGCAAGGAGAGCACGTATCCGGTCTGCCAACTGGTGTTAAACGACGGTACAATCAATAAGAGCAAAGAGGGCCAAATTAAAAACTCTGCAAATACATTTAAGAAACTAGAAAAGAATAATGTACGGTGGAATAGAATTGAGATTTGTTTAGCTCAAAGCAAAACTACAAAGTGGTCTTGACTACTAGAGTGTAAACTAACATTGACGTGACTGCTCGGCTCATTGTAATTTGTAACTAAGATATTAGACTTGAATTTTTCCATTTGAGTGAACATCACTAAGCTGTTCATATAATGAAAATATACAGATTTATGTCCTAACTCACTCTTATTATGAGTTGAACCCGCTTTGCACCTTATTTTCTTAGTGGTATATCAGAACTCGAAATGATCCAAATGTTACCTATTTAGATTTTCGTCAAATCACTGCATCTCATAGAGAGATACCGTTCGGGTCTTCTACTGTCTTGTTTGCTGAGTCCCCTAACTATAGGCTTGGAATGCATTGTGCGAGAGTGACTTTGTGTGTATGAGAGAGAAATATGTAGTCAAGAGGGGTTTTAGTGGATAGGGTAGTCAAGAGGGGTTTGTTCTGCCACTCGGTTCTGGATCTAGATCCTACAACGATTGTATTGCTTTGGTGGATAGGGTCAGGTCATTGCTTGTTGGCTGGAAGGCAATGGCCCTCTCGCTAGCCGGCCGTATACAATTGATAAACTCGGTGATTAGAGGAGTTGTTTTATATTGGATTGCGGGCTCTTTTATCCCCTTGAAAGTGGCTCGGAAAATTGATGGTTTATGTGCTGACTTCTTGTGGAGCTTCGGTAGGCATGATGTTGCTTGGGACAAGGTTTGCCTCCCAAAAATGGAGGGAGGCCTTGGTATAAAATCACTCATTTCTTTGCGGGATGCTATGGTTGCTGCTTGGGCATGGACACTAATATCCTCAGATACCTCGGTATGGGCCAATTATATGAGAAGAAAATTGCTTCATGCTGATTCTTTTTGGGAGATACAACCTGCCAGAGGTGATTCTAAAATTTGGAGGGCTATTTTGATGGCTAGAGGATCTATTCGGCAGGCTATAAGTGGTGATGCTCCTCCATATAAGTGGGTATATTCCCCTAAGGGCTTCTCCTTCTCTAACGCCTTTGAGCTTCTTCGGCCACGCGGAAATTGTCCCCTTTGGGCTGCCACTGTTTGGGCTAAAGGATCAACGCCAAAGTTCTCTTGAGCCCTCTATAGAGCAATTCTAAATCGGTTGCCCACGACTGATCATCTAGCCTCTTGGGGAGTTTGCGAACATTAGGACTGCTACCTGTGCTAATCTGCCCCGGAATCTCATGCTCACTTATTTTTTGAATGTCCCTATGCTTGGAAGCTATGGGGTGAGGCCTGTGCTGCACTTGTGCTCCCACAGCCTTCGCCCATGCCCCTTATGGACACGGTTAACTGGATTAATTCTATACCGGACCCTTTTTCTAAAAACTACCTGAGCAAACTCCTTGGTCTGGTGATTTGGAGCATCTGAAAAGAAAGAAACCTTAGATGGACAACCACTCGCGCTAATAGCGATGTCCATATCCTACAACAAATTACTGGAACAGCAGCTCGTCTCTGGAACAACGAGGGGGTCTAAAAGTTTTTGTTTTCTCTGGGCTCCCTACAATTTTCTGATTTTAGCAGTTGTAACTGGCTAGTTATAGTCATCTCCTTTTTGGACCAGCAAGGTCTTTGTAAATCAATTTTTGTTTAGCAATACAAATCTTACTTATCAAAAAAAAAGAGAGGTTTTAGTTGGTCGAGAGTGATGATTCTCACTAATGATGATCTTAAGTCAATGGCGAGAAATGCAATCATGGCTTCAACACACATGATGATGTTTAGTGATGACATCGCATTCCATTTTGTATAAAAGGATTATCATGGATTTATCTATTCTAGTAAAAATTCAAGTTGTCACTAAAAGCTATAGGTCTCAGTAATATCCTTGATACTAAAAAATCTCAGGATCACAATCTAATAAATCAAGATGCATGACCTTGCTTTGAATGACTATGAGCGTGTATCATATAACCTAAAGTCTAAGGTATTCTTAGATTCAATCTAATCAAACAAAAAATAGAATATTATAAATTTAGGATGCCTAAACACATCATTAGGCAAAAAATTTAACCAATTGGAAAAAAAGATAGAAGAGTATATGTGGTATAAATTACTCTAAAACCAAACAGAAGAGGTTCTATATTAAGAAATAACCAATAAGCAATGATGACGACACTAGTAATTTTAGAAGAATTAGAGGACCTTTACAAAAGGTGGTAGAGGCTGAAATCTATCTTGACATTTAGGACACTTGGCAACACAAATCCATGCGAGAAAAACCTATAAAGAGACTCGCATTCTCTTCTACTGGAAGCCTTTAAATTGCTCCAGCAATTCAAAAAGAAGACCCCACATATTTTCCTTAGAACTCTATCAAATGGTGGCTGAAGATGAGAAAATCTGCACCTAAATTGTGATTGATAGCAAGAGGTGGGGTTCGAAGAAGCTATTTGGTTCCCTCCAATTAGTAGGATGTTTTTAGACAGTTTTTATTATTTAAACACAATTTATACATAGGAATTAAATGCATGCATTAGGTCTTTAATCCAAATCTGCATATAGGATTTCAATTTTGATTCAGAATTCGCATGATGGCTTTGTGATTTCTTTTCATTATGAGAATGCTAATGCATCATAAGGGCTTCTATGTTTGCTTTACTCTAAGCATAGAGCAACAGAAGTAAGACCTCGCCCACCTTCCTTGGCCATTTGGATTTGAATATTTTACGATTAAGTGAGCCATGATTTAACTTGTATCGCTTTTATAGAATTATATATGCTCAATTGACATGATATTATAAAGGGTTTTTATCATTTGTGCCCCTCTGAGATATCACAATTTCAGTTATGCCCCTATGTTTTTGGTAATATCAATTGTGCCCCTCACTTCTTTCTCCGTTATCACTTGTGCCCTTCCGTCAGATTGACCGTCAAAAAATTAAAATAACCATGGTTTATTCAAACCATGGTGTGGTTAAGAAGGGTATTATGGTCAAAAAAAGTCAGGGGTCGATCTGGGGAGGAGGGGGCAGAGCATGGGGCTGGAGAAGTTGGGTCGGGGAAGAGGGGAGGAGGAGGAGCACGGTGGAGGAGCTCGGAGCGGAGCTCGAGGCTGACGGGATCGGGTCAGGGAGGAGGAGCGGCAGGCTGGGGAAGCCACTGGAGGTGGGAAGGCCCAGGGGAGGTGTTGCAGGTGGGTGTACGTGCGGGAGCGGGCTGGGTGGAGGTGCAGGGGCCAGGGGAGGAACTCGGGGCTGATGGGGAGGTGTGTGGGCAGAGAGAGGTGTGGGGGCATGGGAGGGAGGTGTGAGGACGTGGCAGGACCTCGGGACGGCGAAGGGGGGTGCAGGGGCAGAGGGGAGGACATCGGGGCGGAGGGGCAGGTGTGCACGGTGGATGGAGGTGCAGGGGCGGGGGGATAACCTTGGGGCGGAGGGGGAGGTGTGTGGGTGGGGAGATGATGCGGATTGAAAATATTGGCGCGATGGGAAAATAAAATATTTGAACGGTGGAAACTCGGTGGAGAAGATGGAGGGGTTGAGAGGAGAAACTTGTCGGGAACACGAGGGATTTGGGGAGGAAAAACGTGAAGACCACGTGGGAGAAGGAGAAGGGAGAGGAGATAAAGAATAAATCTCAATTTTATAAAATCACTGAACTCTCTACATAAGTAGTCTATCATCCCTTTATATAGGAGGGATGAGATTACAAAAATAGAAAAACTAATTATCCTAAATAGACTCTAACCGACTAACTGACTAATTTGAAATTCAAATTTCTAACTAATCGAGATCACAGGCGATCCCGTTTATTTAATTAAAATTACGACAACTCAAATAAACGTAAATAAAATTAACAGGTAAAATTAAATAAATATGCGGCCCTATATTTCTGTTCCGCGCAGCATCAACTCTCCTCCGCTTTTAAAAATTCGTCTCCCGACGAATTGCTGGATCTGCAGGCTTGGAGGTTGATAATTTCAAATCCGCGTTCTCTGTCATCCCATGGAAGAATTGGTGTGGAGCGAATGGCGGGATCCATACATGCGCGACGCGGGCGTTGGCGACGTGGGCTTCGTGGTGGAAGAGCAGGTGTGGCGCATAGGTGGGCGTCCATCCGGATTTCATCCCATTGACGTGGTGCTCGAAGAACTGATGAGGCATCTTCATGACGATCAACTCAGCCCGTGGAGAGTCCATAACAAAGCAATAGCACAAGGAGAGTAGAGGAGGAGATGTGTCCAGGGAATTAAGCCATGGGGCCTTTAAATAGGTGAAACCCATGGTCCTAGTCCTATTTGGATAAGGACGATTCCCAGATTTCCTCTTTTCAGCACTCCTCTTTAAATATTTCTGCAGCAGGGAGTTTGGTTGCAATTTTCGTACCCCTTCAATTAAACAAATCTTGTGAGAGGGGCCCTTGGCTTTTCCCTTTGAATAAAAACTTTTGCATGGGGGAATTTTCTTGCAATTTTCCCAAATTAACTCTTAATCCCACATTTCATGGGATTCGAACTCCTTAGGGATCGCCTCTTGTTAGGGTTCTCCCTTTCTTCTCGCGCAAGCTACGCGGACAGTGGAGGCTACGACAGCGGCTAGGCGGCGAGCGTGCAGGCGGTGCATGCGATCTCGAGGGCGGTGGTCTAGGCATCGGCTTCAACGGAGGCGTCGATGCAGGAGGACTCCGGTGGTGGAGCGGCGATGAAGGTGGAGGATCCAAGCAGTTGAGCAGTTCCTTACAGGGCAGCGCAAGTACGCGCGGGCAGGCTGAAGTGATGGTCAGCAAAGAATGTGCTATCCTCCAGCGGAGAAGGAGGATGGCAGTTGACGGGATGGATCTCCAGGCTTGACTACTGTCAATGGGCAGTGGAGCTTGCGCACTCCCGGCGGGGCTTGCAGTGGAGAGCTTCGACTGAGGTAGAAGACGGGACGAGTGGTCGCGGAGGTGATCGAGATCTGGCAAAGCGACCAAGAGCCGCGACGAGGGGGGGGGTGGGGGAGGCGGAGGCGCGAAGTTGGGTGCGCAAGGGTCTCAGTGGTGACGGGAGAGGGCTCTGTGGCTGGGGACTTCCCTGGGGGTGTGGGGGCCGCGGCGGTAGTGAAAGCTGGAGCTGCGGGAGGAGCCGCTGGGGCTTCAGGGGAAATCGCGGGGGTGGGGTAGGGGGGGTGGGTGGGAGAGGCGTCGGCGGGGCTGGGGGCTTGGCTTGGGCCGCAGGTGCTGCGAGAAGGGGGCCCGAGGGTGCGAGGATGACAAGGCAGGGCTGCAGCGGGGCTGAAACCGTTGTAGGGGGCGATATCGTCAATAGTGGCTGATCTGAAGCGGCCTGGACTGCGAGCAGTTCGTCGTTGTCGACGAGCTTTTCTTCATCACAAGCCTGGATAACGGCTTCGGTAGTAGACAACTTTGATAGGGCGGCGCACATAGCCTTGAACTCAGCCACTAGATCTCGACATTTGGACAAGGAAATTTGGAACTTACGTCGTGCGTCCATGTCCTGGTTGTAAGCTTCTTCGGCTTGTCGTTTCCACTCCAACGCATGACAGTCTTTCGTCGCATGTCGACGCGAACGTCTGGACGGATCGTTAGATCGTGAGGACGATCTATAGGACATGCTCTGATACCAATTAATGCGGATTGAAAATATTGGCGCGATGGGAAAATAAAATATTTGAACGGTGGAAATTCGGTGGAGAAGATGGAGGGGTTGAGAGGAGAAACTCGTCGGGAACACGAGGGATTTGGGGAGGAAAAACGTGAAGACCACGTGGGAGAAGGAGAAGGGAGAGGAGATAGAGAATAAATCTCAATTTTATAAAATCACTGACCTCTCTACATAAGTAGTCTATCATCCCTTTATATAGGAGGGATGAGATTACAAAAATAGAAAAACTAATTATCCTAAATAGACTCTAATCGACTAACTGACTAATTTGAAATTCAAATTTCTAACTAATCGAGATCACATGCGATCCCGTTTATTTAATTAAAATTACGACAACTCAAATAAACATAAATAAAATTAACAGGTAAAATTAAATAAATATGCGGCCCTATATTTCTGTTCCGCGCGGCATCAGGAGAGGTGGGGGGCATGGGAGGGAGGTGTCGGGGCGGACCTTGGGGCGGGGGAGGGGGTGCAGGGGCGGAGGGGAGGACATTGGGGCAGAGGGGGAGTTGCGGGGCAGGGGCGGGGGTGGCGGGGAATAGGGGGAGGCGCAGGGCAGGGGGAGGCCCAGGGGAGGGGACGGCGGGGAGCAGGGGGCAGTGTTCGGAAATGCGGTCCATGCGGCCGCATATGCTGTCGCATATGCGTATTCAGTCACTTGACCGAAGCGCATATGCCATATGCGGCAATATGCGGTCAAAACGCATATGCGGTCCGCATATGCAGCATATGCGGCCGCATATGCGGACGCATATCTAATAGGATTCATGTTAATCCTTGACATGTTGATGACTCATTTTTTTCCCGAGCAATTCTTATACCATCATTTATATTGATGCATCTTTTCATTATTCTCGTATATGCTGCATTTGGGCATATAATCTAGGGTATTTTTTCTCATATCCATTTTTTCTTATTGTTCCCAACACTTATTAATGACTTGTTTACTGCTTTTTGAATTTTCTATCTAATGAAATTTATTCTAGTTCTTCAAATAAAACATGAAATATTTAACTAACAGTCTGGCACTTTACATTTTTGTGTTTCTAATAAATTTTATATGTAAATATAATTTTCTCCTATATTTTATGTCAACGTATTTTGTCCCTTGGAGATGCATATATGCGTATAATTTTCGGTGTATGATTTGTATACCTATGATTATCTTTAGTTTTTGTTATATATATAATCTATATAAACATTAAAGGTTTTCTTATAGAATTCGTGCGTTGTATCTAAATTTGTATATGTACATATATGTATTAAATTCAAAATACACACTAAAAAATAATCAATTTATAATATCATGCTTATATATCTTATTGATAATATTGTCTTATTTGAATTTTTTGATTTTGGATCTTGTTAGATCATCAACTTTTTTATATAATCATATTTTATTGTTTATTTTATATATTTTAAATTAAAATATTATAAACCGCATAAACCGCATATACTTCCGTATACTCCTCCGCATATCCGCTTACTCGCTTTAGACCGCATGACCGAACGAATACCGCATACCACATTTCTGAACCTTGGCAGGGGGAGGCGCGGGGCAGGGGGGTGGGGAGGCCCATGGGGCGGGGGCGGCGGGGAGCAGGGGGGGCATGGAGGAGCTGGGGCGGAGGTGCGAGGGCTGGGGAGGAGCTCGGGGCGGAGGGATGGGCTGAGGGCGGTCGGGAGGAGCCGCTGGAGGAGCAGGTGGCTGGGAGAAGAAAGAGAAGGGGGAGGAAGAGGATGGGGGAGGAAGAAGAAGAAGAGTTGGACATTTCAGTCCATTTCTTTCAATTAATTCCACGTGTGTCCTTGAAGTTAACGTCCGTTTGTATTAGGGATGGACGGAAACTAACCCGAGGGGCACAAGTGATAGAATGAGAAGAAGTGAGGGGCACAACTGATATTCCCAAAAAGATAGGGGCATAACTGAAATTGCAAGATCTCGGAGGGGCACAAGTGATAAAAACCCTATTATAAATGATGCATAATAGATATATGAAAATTGGAGTTATGATGCACTAGAACACATATATAGAAATTTAACTAAAATATGATCTATGAATGTTTTGCTATTTAAATGAGAATGAATAGTTGTGCACAGCGAGTGTTCAAATAGTTGTGTGAACTGTGAACTTGAAATTGAATTTGAATGTTCTGTTACTTAAATGAAAATGTAAAGCGAATTGTAATTTGTGAATGTTTTGATATTAAAATGAAATTTTTCATTTTAATTTTACTGAAATGAAATGTTTAATTGAATAGATCTGTGAACTGTCCCTTCAGTTAGTTGAAGGAATATTTTAGTTGAAATGTATTGAAAATGAAATTATTTTGTTCAAATATAACTGTGAACCACTTGTCATTTGGATCTAAGCCCGATAATGACCTAATATAGGTCTGAATGGAGACAAAGAATCCATGTAGGCGATCATACCTAATTCGGGAAAAGGCTTTGTTGTTGGTGTACAACTGTGAACTGCTTGTTTATTTAAATGAAAGAACAGTGGTGGAATTGTTATCTGTACTGGTGGGACAAATTTGAACATATTGAAATTTCACTAAATTTAAGGTATGTTAACTATATTATCTGCAATGGAATAATGATAAGTATGCTTGTCAAAGCATATAATTGAATCTTAACTCTATACCTTGACAAGCTCTTAATTCATGTAATGTTACATTCTTATCCATGATTTTAATTAAGTTTAAATTTTGTTGATATATGTGAATAGAAGATGAACGAATCATTATGTGATATTTACAAAATAAATACATCATGGTGCTTCCATGCTAACAACAACAACAACAATAATAAAGCCTTGTGCTAAGTACAACAACAATAAAGTCTTGTCCCACATAAGTAGGGCCGGCTACATGGATTCTTTGCCTCCATTTGGATCTACTTCGGGGCATTTTCAGGCTTAGATCTAAATAACTAAGATCCCTTCAAATAGTCTCCTTCAAACACTTCTTAGGCCTTCCTCGCCCTCTCTAAACAGGCTCAACATCCCATATCTCTTCTAACTGCATCACCCTATCTCCTTTGCAAATGATCAAACATCCTTAAGTGGTTCTATCTCATCTTATCCTCTATTGGAGCTACTATAACTTCCATTCTGATCACATCATTTCTAATATGATCTTTCCATACATCGTAGTATTTTCATTTCTGCTATTGTCATCTCTGCACATGTCTATGGTTCACAGGTCGTGCTTATGTGCCAAGTAAACACAGAGCCTTCTCCCACTTTAAGTAGGGTCAGCTACTGGATTCTAGCTCAAATCCATGTTGAAAGATCCAACTTTTTTTACGCTCGCTATCAGCTACCTAACGCAACCAGCAAGGGGGATTTGAACCCTGATCTTTTAGGTGATAGGCACACTGCACTACCACCAGACCATTGAAGTAGGAGTAACGAGAAAAAAAATGGGATTTGACAATTGTTGTTGAAATGAAACCCTAGGAGAGTCATGAGCCCCAAGGGCCTTGGAATGAAGTATCAATGGTTTGGTCAGACCTTATACAGAGAATTATGACACATCTTGGTGGATTGCTGAGGGAATGCGAACACATTGCACTATAAGGAGGTTTCTATCAATAACCTATGATACTCCATGAACGATGAAGTTGGATAGCAACCAACTTAGCTCTCTTAGCTAAGGGGACAAGTACGAATAGTCTCAAGTCAACTTCATGGCAAGTATGGTTCATCAAACAACAAACAACAAAGCCTTGTCCCATTTTATGTAGGGTCGGCTATATGGATTCTTTGCCTCCATTCAGATCTATCTTGGGTTATTCTCAGGCTTAGATCCCAATAGCTAAGATCCCTTCAGATAGTCCCATTCCAACACTTCTTGGACATTTCTCATCCTCTCTAGTTGACTCAACATCCCAAATCTCTCATTCAAATGATGGTTCATCGATTAAAATTTTTTTGAATATTGTTGATTTCATGAATGAGTTATGAATTTCTTTAACTATTATATCATGGGCGAGTTCATCATATGTTACACTTATTAAAGCGTTATAAATTGTTGCTTTGTAAAAGAAAAATTATGTAATGATGTGACGAAGGGATCTTAGTTTTTTGGATATAAGTCTGATATTGACCCAAGATAGATCTGAATAGAGGCGAAGAATCCATGTAGCTGACCCTACTTAATTGTGGGAAAAGGCTTTGTTGTTGTTGTATGTCTCGAATTCGTAATTCTTAGTGATGAAACACATAATATAGCTATACATTTGTAATGTAAGGTTCGTTGATTTACATTCTTTTATATATCTCGGAGCTTGCATCACCTCATTTCTATATAATGATACAATTTATGACTATGCGACATGGCCTCAAATTTCAGCGAAATGCGGTCGAATTTCTGTCGAATATCGATATCCAGTCGAAATCGAAATTCGACCAAAATGACCGAAATAACCGAAATATGGGGGTCCTAATACAAAAAATGACCGAAATGACCAAAATTTCGGTCGAAATTCCACCGAAATTCTGTTTTGGTCGGTACCGAAATAGTGACCGAAACCGACATTTAAGGCCTTGCTATGCGAAAAAGCTCTGCATGAACCATCAGTAGCTAACTACTTGGACCTGTGAGATACCAACAAGGAACGTAGTTGTGTAATTTTTGTCTCTTTGTTATGTTGAGCAAGGTAAATGGCCTTTATCAACTTGGTCTTGATATGTATATAGATATTTTTCAAAAATTTAATTCCTTACTCATATATATGAGTATCAGAAATGTTTGATTGTGTGTAATGTAAGGAATGAAAATGGCAATATAACAGGTATCCTATTCTATTCATTGTTAAATGGCTAGATAGATCTTGGGTTGCAATTTGGTGATCCAAGACTGGAACCTCGGGTAACCGAGTCGACTCCGGAAGGGAAACCACCGTGTCAGATGTCACTAAATAATGGATAACTTAAGAAGATGCAAATGTAATCATCTAACAAAGACATTGGTTGGCATGCCAACAACTAATTAATATAGACTCCATCTAAGCAGTAAAGGCAGCATCTCCTCGCAATATTAGCAATTATATGTCCTTTAAAGGATAGCTTCGCATTTAGGAATTAACAATCATGCACCATCATATACAGAACACAACAACAATACAAGGCAGAACAAGACAGAGAGAGAGAGAGAGAGTATAAGAAGAAAGCTCCTCCAGGGTCGATATGAGATTCACCTAAAAGTTGTATTAAGATTTTTGGTG
Source organism: Ottelia alismoides (assembly GCA_037367405.1). NCBI lineage: Eukaryota > Viridiplantae > Streptophyta > Magnoliopsida > Alismatales > Hydrocharitaceae > Ottelia > Ottelia alismoides. The sequence goes on from JAZKJV010000007.1 coordinate 281,848, forward strand.
GTGCAACCGATGCGAAACGCAACGCAAATAGCCTATAATTAACAACAAGTTCAATGCAATGATGCAGGACAAAGGAATAAGTGATGCAGGAAAATTACTGTAACAGAGAAAAATCAAATGAAATGAAGTCTAAGGGGTTCTGGAAAATCAATGAAATGCTAGACAGTATTTATGGGCCGAAATCAGTAACAAGCGGATGGAAAAACACGCTGTGTATCCACGCGAAGAGACCCAAACCAAAATAGTTTAATGGGTTCCAAGGTTATTTACTTTTAATGCATTCAGTTAACGGAATATAAATCCCACTGATGGAGTATTTGCTATATGCGTCTTATATGTGGGAGATGAGTAAATGGATACCTCCAGGATCCATTTACCTCATCCATGAGTTTAGTCCCACATCTACCAGTGGTGGGACTTGGAGGCTCTGTGGAGGCTATATAAGGAGCCCCAGACCTCCTCTATCCATTGAGAGAAAAGTGCAATGCATAACATGCCTCTTTGAGTGTAGCAGATATTAATTTTTAGTTTAATATTTTTTTTTTAAAACCAAAGCTCTATCAACTTAAAGTCGATCGTATGTGCGCCTCGGTTCTCGGATTTTGACGCGCAATGTCTTGTTTTGATCGTCTTTCATTGACGATCAAAATGAGTATAATATTGATATACTTTCGGTTGGGTTTTGAACCCCCGAAATTTTCGGATACGGTTTTTGTTTAAGATTAAATTTTGTAATTTAAAATGTCATATGACCTCCGATTGACGAACGGTCGATTCCGTTGGTCTCGTGTCGTCGAATCGGATCTAATGATGGTCTCGGTTCGTTTTGCGGTTTCCGAATTTGCGTCGCGGCTTTTCGCGGCACGAATTACAAAGTGACCGATTTTTGGCCGATTTCGTCCGAACGACTTTTGATTCATGATCAATTGGTCGTTTTAGGTTGTTTAGTATTGACCGATAACGTTTTTGGGTTCATTAGACCCAAAATCGGACGAGGCCTTGCATGCAACATCAAGATCTGATCTACCTTTTCTTTTTATAAAAAGGTACCATCCTTTACCCTCATCTCTTGCTGCCATGCATGAATTTATACAGGTATGTTTTGAGGAATTGTTCTTGATCATGGATTTTAAATAACTTATTTTTGTTGCAGCAAGAGATTATGCACAAAAAATAAAATTTTATAGTAAAATTCTGATTATTGATTCTCTGTTCATAATTAGAAGATCAAAATTATTTTATAATGCTCATAATTAGAAGAATATTTTTTTTTAGCGTTGTCTGCTCATAACTATAAGATTAATTGTTTATAACAAATTTGGATTGAATACACATTTCTATACAAATTTCTGGTTACTGTTTTCTTTTTCTGCTCATAATTGGAAGATTATTTTTTTGTAACAAATTTGGATTGAAAGTAAATTTCTGATTATTGTTACTCATAGTTAGAAGATTAAAAATTTTTTTATAATAAATATGGATTGGATGTAAATTTCTAATTACTCTTCTCTCTCCTCATACTTAGAAGATTAATTTTTTTTAATCATAAATAAAGTTGATTACAGTTCTACTGCTCAGAGTGCATGCAGTTTAGATTTCTTCAAATAAGTATTTTTTTTATTGCAATTGCATTTAAAATCAACAGTTGCAGAGTCAGATACCACCTTATACCTTATAAGTATTCACGGACATATGAGTAGCCAATCAGTTATGTAATATCTTAACCTTAAAGGTGAATAGATTAATACTTAAGATAACTATCTGATTGCCTCCGTCATTAGAATATTCCTAATTAATTGATGAGAGTCGTTGCAATTCAATATCTATTGCATTCAGTTTCAATGTCATATGACCTCCGATTGACGAACGGTCGATTCCGTTGGTCTCGTGTCGTCGAATCGGATCTAATGATGGTCTCGGTTCGTTTTGCGGTTTCCGAATTTGCGTCGCGGCTTTTCGCGGCACGAATTACAAAGTGACCGATTTTTGGCCGATTTCGTCCGAACGACTTTTGATTCATGATCAATTGGTCGTTTTAGGTTGTTTAGTATTGACTGTTAGAAAATCGGAAGCGGAAGCAATAACATGGATAAAATGATAAACAACGAAAATAAGAACGCGGGATTTTACGTGGAACCCTACTCCGTGAGGAGCGGGATGAAACCACGGGAGAAGCCCCTTAACTGGGCGTGTTTGTCTATTGACTTTCTCATCTGTTACAAGAGGCCTGGGGTTCTTTATATAGCTTCTACAAGGCCTCCAAGTCCCACCACTAGGCGGTATGGGACTAAACTCAGTGGTGTGGTAAATGGACCCTGCAGGGATCCATTTACCCACCTATTACATAAGTGATGCATGCTCCAAATACTCTAACACTCCCCCTCAAGCTGGAGCATGCAATGCTCAGCTTGGACAAACAGGAAGAAACTCAACTCACAATACATGACACTACAGACAATATCAACCCAACGCGCACAGCTGCTGCAGTCGAGGACGTTGCTTTTCATGGCGTGCATGTGAGGAGGACGAACGGGGCTGGAGTGTCTATCTGGCTCAGAGAATGGTACTCTACTGTGGAGTCCCTATGATACCACATGAAAACCCTTGCCGTCAATGGTATAGGGAATGGTCCTCTGCTTTGGAGTCCCTATGGCTCACATGAAAGCTCTGGCCGACCAACAAGAATGACAAATGATTGGCATACGTCATCGTCGAGTCTGAATCTGAAATTTGTAGAGTCTGAACATCTGACCGGTCTGGAAAATCTGACATCTGAATCTTGGAACAAGACCTGTGACTCTACATATACTCCCCCTTTCTCCCATACTGGTCGGAATGACATTATATGACCACGTTGGGAGAAGATAAAATAATACATAAATATGAGGAAAACATGAATATTCTCAAAAGATTTCAAAAGATTCCTTGCGGCTTTTCATATTAATTTTTTTTTAAAGCCGTCTCATCATCATTTTTTTTTGAAACATTTTTTTTAAGCCGTTGACTCCTTTTTTTTCGGCTTTTTATCAACATTATTTTTTTTTAACTATGCGTACGGCTTTTGAGATGTACGCGCCTTTTTTTCCATCATTTTTTTTAATTGCGTGCGTTTTTTTTTTAATGCACGCTCCTTTTCTTTCCTCTTTTTTTTTCATTTTTTTTAATATGGCCCGCTTGGGCCCAAAGAAACCTTAGCCCATTTGGGCTTTACAAAATACGTCTCCCCCCTTCCTTTTTTTTTCTTTTCAATACATACTCAAGCTCTCGGCCCACATGATTGGGCCCTTAAAAAAAATTTTTTTTTAACCCACTCGGGCATGGGCGAAACCCCATTTAGGGTTTTCCCTTTCTCTTCCAAGAAGGCACGAAGACCGCCGCCGCTGGGGATAGGGGATTCTGCATCGGCTTGGAGGCGTGCGAGGGCGTGCGATCTGGACATGGAGGAGGCGCGCGCGAAGGAGGGCGACTTTGCATCGCCCACAGGAGGACTGGATCTGCGAGGGGGAGCACCGCCAGATAGCTTCAGGGATAGAGCGCGATCGGGAATCCTGCTGGGCGGCGCCTCCCAGGGATAGAGCGCGAGGGCGCGCCGCCAGGAGATCACCGGAGAGGTGGCGGCGCGCGGGAGGCCAGGAGCAGCCGCGATGGAGAGCTTGCTGCTCGGGCGACTGTTCTCTGCGGTGAAGTTCTCGCCGCTCGTGCTAGAGCACATCAAGGAAAAGTGGCGAGTCGTGCGACCTGGGAGTTGTTGCGGCGCCTGGGGCTTTCGCCGTAGATCTATGGCCGTTGCTGGAGGTGGAGGCGCCGCCGATGCCTGGAAAACCCTTCGGGCTTTGCTGCTCTTGAGATCTGAACGTATGGGAGAGGGGCGCCATCGTGTGCATCTGAAGGAGAGAGGCGCACTCGCTGATGTGCGGCAAGGGGCCGCAGCCTGATGCGCGGCGAGATACGCCGCTGATGTTGCTCTCGCGCCGCCTGCGCGAGAGAGAAGGGTTCGGGGAGGTCTCCGCAGCGCGAGAGGAGGCATCGGGCTCACGCCAGTAGAGCCTGTGCGCCGATGCGGCCTGGAAGTCGCGTTGATCTTTGCGCCTTGATCTTTAGCGCCTGTATGCGAGAAGTCACAGGAGATTGCCGTTGTCGATCATGTGAAGGCGATGTGGACTTGCGCCGTCTAGATGCGCGCCGCGAGAGAATAAATCTAGGGTTTAAAAAAACCCTAGAACAAGAACTTGAACGAACATGATCTTCAAAAAATCTTCACAAACAAATAATAAATCGAATCTCGAATATAAAACTGAATCATGAAATCTTCGAGGATTGAACCCGCTCTGATACCATGTTAGAAAATCGGAAGCGGAAGCAATAACATGGATAAAATGATAAACAACGAAAATAAGAACGCGGGATTTTACGTGGAACCCTACTCCGTGAGGAGCGGGATGAAACCACGGGAGAAGCCCCTTAACTGGGCGTGTTTGTCTATTGACTTTCTCATCTGTTACAGGAGGCCTGGGGTTCTTTATATAGCTTCTACAAGGCCTCCAAGTCCCACCACTAGGCGGTATGGGACTAAACTCAGTGGTGTGGTAAATGGACCCTGGAGGGATCCATTTACCCACCTATTACATAAGTGACGCATGCTCCAAATACTCTAACATTGACCGATAACGTTTTTGGGTTCATTAGACCCAAAATCGGACGAGTTTGGTTTTACACGAATTCCCGGATGTTACATTGAGGGCTTCTCCCGTGGTTTCATCCCGCTTCTTACGGAGTAGGGTTCCACGTAAAAAATCTTATGTTCCATGTTTTATCTTTCTCTATTATGCAATGTTTATCATTCCGCTTCCGCTTCCTATTTTCTAACATGGTATCAGAGCGGGTTCGATTCTCGAGGATTTATTCTTGAAAGTTTTTTTTTCGAAATTCGAGTAGCAAGAAGTTCGATTGTTCAAGATTATTTCTTGTGATTTTATTATGGAAAATTCATATTAGGGTTTTCCTTTGTAACCCTCGTTCAAGGCAGTGGCTCAGTGCTCTTCTCTCATTCTGACCGGAGTTCTGAAGATTGATTTTCTGCAACAAAAAAAATATTGTTGGAGGCGACACCGATCAAAACTTCTGGCGATGCACCTCCTGACCCAGGCGGATATATCTCCATCCCGAAACCCTCTGCCGCATCTCCTTGCGCTTCCAGGCACTCCTCCTAGCGTTGCCACAACAGCACTCCAGCGCGCAGCCCTATCAACCATCACGCGTACAGGCGCTGGAGATTCGTATGAAGCACCCACTCGTGCTTCCAGGCGACACGCGTCCATGCTCACCGCACCTCCTGGCTCCAGGTGGCGTTGGGTTCCCAAGTTCATGAAGCGGTGCAGACGACACCGCACAACATGTTGGAGTCGAGCGAGGGCTTGCACGCATCACGCAACTCCTGGCGACTCTCTGGCTCCGCACAGACCCGCAACTCCTGGCGACATCTCCTACCCACGCGATCCTAGGGCTCCAGGCGGATCCCCCAGGCCTCAGCGCGGGGTCGATCCTCCCAAGGCGTTGTACCCTCCCGCTCCATCAAGCTTTCTCCTCCGCACAGCCCAGGCGATTTCTCCCTGTGGCAGGCGCGAGCCCATCGCCATCTCCCAGTCGCGCTCGAGCAGCAACCACCCTCCTACGCTCCTCCCGCGCTCCTACCAAGGGTAGAGAACCCTCCCGCGCTCCTCTTGCGCGCCTCCAGGGGGGCTCCTCACTCTGGAGCATCCCCAAGCAGCAGTTCCTCGCGCTTACTCGCAGGCAAGGCGACGCTCTCTTGCGCCCTAAGCAAAGGTGGCAGATAAAGACCTCTATCGGGCGTGCTCACGAGAGAGGGTTCCCTAGTTGGGAACCCTAATTAAGGCCTGGGCTCTGACAATATTGAAGAGAGAGAGAGAGGCTCTGTTGGGCACGTGATGTATTAAAAAAAAGAGGGCCCCACACATATTATTGGGCCTACTGTAGCTGAGTGATTAAAAAAAGGAAAAGTCCAGAAAAAAGGGGAGTTGTTGGGCTGCGTTTTTTGTAAAAAAAAGAGGGGGCAGGAACTTAAAAAGAAGGTGTTGCTTTTGTGGGCCTAGTTTGGGCCGAGAGTTTTCATTCAAAAAATTTTGAGAAAAAAAAGGCGTGTACAAAAAAATCGTACGCAATTCCAAAAAAATGATTAAAAAAAGAGAGGAGAAAAGCCGAAAAAAATGAAACGGCTTAAACAATTTTGTTTTAAAAAATGGTGAACGGCTTATTAAAAAATTACAAAAAAAGGGGAGAGACCGGAAAAAAATGAAACGATCAATTGTTATCCATGTTTTGAGAAGCCGGAAAAAATGTAATCGGCTTATTTGATTTTGTGTTTTCCCCATATTATCAGCTCTTTTCCCAACTTGGTCGATGTTCAATTTCCGACAAGTATGGGAGAAAGAGGGAATATATGTAGAGTCACAGGTCTTCTCCAGATGTTAGAGATTCAGATGTCAGATTCCAGGCCAACCAGTTGTCCAGACTCTACAGATTTTTCAGATGAAGTTTCTCCATGCGCAGTATCAGACTCGACATTCAGATTAGTCAGAGTCCAAGTTCAAGGCACTCCATGTTGAGAGGCCCATTTTTCGAGTTCTCCAGAGAGAGACTCAGTTTCAGACATGCACATGTATGCGGTCTTCTTTCAGTTTTGCACATGTCTGCCATCATTTGTTCGTGGTCCCCATCATTATTCTTGTTTTGTCGGCCAGAGTTTTCATGTGAGTCATAGGGACTCCATAGTAGAGGACCATTCCCTATGCCATGTTGGCAAGGGTTTTCATGTGGTATCATAGGGACACCAGAGTAGTGTATCATTCTCTGTGCCAGATGGGAGAGACCCAGTTCTCCGACGAGGAGACTTCTTTCAAACTCCATTCTCCAGCGACCGTGGACTCCGACGAGGATTGCACTTCCACGGCCTTTCAGTTCGGCCCTTTTTCAGAGATGGAGCAGTTGTCCACTTATTGTGGCGGGGCAGAGTACTTCGACGAGGAGACTCATTTAAGTTGCAGTGACTCTAACAGGCGCAGTTCAGAGCACATGCTCTTCGACGAGGAGATTCAACGGACTCACACTCCAGGCCGTTCGTTCTCCTCACCTGCACGACATGAGAAGCAACGTCATCGACAACAGCAGTTGTGTGCGTTGAGTTGATATTGTTCGTAGTGTCCTGTAGCGTGAGTTGAGTTTCTTTCTGTTTGTCCAAGCTGAGCATTGCATGCTCCATCTTGAGGGGGAGTGTTGGAGTATTTGCTATATGCGTCTTATATGTGGGAGATGGGTAAATGGATACCTCCATGATCCATTTACCTCATCCATGAGTTTAGTCCCACATCTACCAGTGGTGGGACTTGGAGACTGTGGAGGCTATATAAGGAGTCTCAGACCTCCTGTATCCATTGAGAGAAAAGTGCAATGCATAACATGTCCCTTTGAGGACTTCTCCCGTGGTTTCATCCCGCTCCTTACGGAGTAGGGTTCCACGTAAAAAATCTTTTGTTCCATGCTTTATCTTTCTCTATTATGCTCTGTTTATCATTCCGCTCCCGCTTCCTATATTCTAACACCCACCAAGCACAAAATATGGTATAACAGGACAAATTTAATGGAATATGCAAGAAAATTATAGCTTTGGATAACACATAACACAACCGACAGGGAGGAGAAATGCAACACTTCCGATCTGATTACGAGGAGGAGAAACAAGCACGGTGTGGTTGTTGGCGACGACGTAGGATGAGGCAGAGCAATCGCAGGAGGCGAGGCAGCAGTGGCGAGTTCGACGGCGACGCTAGGTCGGAGATGGGGTTGAGGGAAGGTGTCGACGCGGTAACGGCATGAGGGGGGATACGGGATCTGGCTGGCAGAGGTGACGGTGTTGTCGGCGAGGAGGATGGCGATACAGGGGCGGAGAAGTGGGATTGGAGGGGGGGAGGCGTCAGAGAAGGGGAACGGGAGGAGGAGAAGAGGGGACAGCGGAGTCGAGAACGAGAGGAAAAAGAGGGGAGGCGGCGTGGTCGAAGGTGGAGAGAGGGAGAAGGGGCGGCGGCGTCGAGTAGAGGTTAGGGTTCAGGGAGAAAATAGAAAGGGAGGGAAGGAAAGAGAGAGGGGGGAGAGAGAGAGAATTAGTGGGGGAAAATATTTTCATTCAATTACCCTTTTCTATGGAGTGGGGGGTTTTATATAGGCTAAATCCCACCAACTAATACTTCAAATAAAACAAAAAAATGATAAGGCCTTATATAATGGGCCTTTTTATATAATCAAATAAAATAGAATAAAATTTTAGACTCAACTACTTAAATTAAAATTTGTCATGTAGTCGAACTGAACAGAATTGAATAAAACTATTCGTAATATTCTTCATGCTGCATCAACTCCCCATGCTGAGAAGAATATCGCTTCCGTCGAGATGGCGTCGCAATAATTCTGGATTATATCAGGGCGGAGCCGTTGAAGCTCCTCTTCATCAATCCATATGCAATATGTCAGAGATTGTCCCTCCACTTGACTAAGTATCGTTGGAAGAGGCCACGCCTTGTCGTCACATCTCGCACATCAGCAATATCCTCTATCTGATCAGCATCGGTCGAAACTGGTGGTTTGTGTATATCATTAACAAAATCAACTGGCATGATCACATCTGGATGGTCATCTCCATGATATAAGAAGAGATCTGAAACATTAAAGCCTGGCAACGTCTGAATGTCTGGCGGTAGATTGAGTAGGCAGGCATTCTGCCCAATTCGCTTGAGGAGTCGTAATGGGGTCAATCTTTTGGACACTCATTTTTTGATGAACAATCAAAGGAAACCTCTCTTTTTTCAGGCGGGCCATCACTAAATCTCCAACTCTGCACTCGCTCTCTCGACGATGTAGGTTGTCTTGGGCTTGGTATTTCTGGATCGTGGCTTGGAGTTTGGCGTGGATTTCAGTATGAGTGTGGGTTTGGTCCCAGTCTGGATTGTGGCTTGGAGTTTGGCGTGGATTTCAGTTATGACTCGCATTTGTCACATAGTTCAGGACTCAGTATTGTGCTTAAGATGAAAGGTATATTCTTGGAGGAAACTAACCCATTTTGCATAACGCTTGTTAAGGGTCTTTTGAGAGTTCATATATCTTAAGGCTTCATAATCAGAGTTAAGGACAAATTCACACCGAATCAAATAATGCTCCAAATGCTTGAGAACATGCACCACTGCGTAGAATTCGGCATCATATGTGGAATATCGTGACCGAGCCTCATTCAACTTTTCACTGAAAAATGCCACGGGTCGTCCTTCCTGACTCAAGACGGCACCAATTCCGACATGTGAGGAATCATAGTCAACTACGAAAATCTTTGAGAAATCAGGAAGTGCCAAAACTGGGGCAACGGTCAACTGATGTTTCAGCTTATGAAAGCTTGCTTCTGCTTCAGGAGTCCAGGTGGATGCACCTTTACGCGTGCAATATATTAATGGAGCAGCACAAGCACTAAAATATTGGTTGAAACATCGATAGAAAGAAGCCATCCCTAGAAAGCTGCAAATCTCGGTGAGGGTTCGTGGCACTAGCCAGCTCTGAATGGCTTGAACCTTGGAGGGATTAACTTTGAGTCCATCAGCAGTGACAATGTATCCCAAGAAGAGGATCGTGTCAGACATGAAGGAGCAGTGTTGTAAAAGTCGTCTGACTGGCCCGACTAGTAGGTCCGACTAGTCTAGTCAGTGTGGTGGCCGACGGAGTACTGACTAATTCCGACTAAGCACATAGTCGACCAATTTTTGCTTGGTTTTTTTATGTTTTGCTTTTTTTAAAAGCAAACTTATAATGATATGCTTAATGTTTTATTTAAATTCAATTACCTCTTTTATTTCATTATGATAGTATAAAAATGTACAAAATCAATATATGTATAAAAATGAGTTATATAATTAAAACAATAAAAAATTTAAAGCTGATTAAAGTCCGACTAAATCCGATTAGTCGTCCGACTACCGATTAATCCTTAGTCAGTGACCCGGCCGACCGAGTACCGACTACTGACTTTTGCAACCTTGTTTCTTGAGGTAGACAAACGATTGTTGGGCTCTCAAGGTTTCCAAGGCTTGCCGCAAGTGGGCTAAGTGGTTGTCTTTAGTCAAGTTGTAAATCAATATGCCATCAACGTACACAACTACAAATTTGCCGATGAAGGGACGCGACACATGATTCATGGTACGCATGAAAGTGTTGGGGGCATTAGACACGCCGAAGGGAATTACTGTCCACTCATAAAGACCCCCTTCGGTCTTGAAAGGTGTCTTCCACACATCTCCAGGACGGGTGCGAATCTGATGGTACCCGCTCCGAAGATCCATCTTGGAAAATAATTTGGCACCTGATAGCATGACGAGCGCATCATCAGGGCTTGTAATCGAAAAGCGATGCTTGACAGTTATCTTGATGATAGCACGGTTATCCACACACATCCTCCATGTGCCATCTTTTTTGGGAGTAAGTAGAGCAGGATCATCCACATGAGTCATGCTCTCGCGAACATAACCACGTCGCAGATTCGGTGACATGCTTTCTCGTCTCTTCGTGTTCACTTAGGCTCAACTGACAATGTGGTAAATATGGTAAGCTCTCTCCAGGGACTAGATCAATGTAGTGTTGAATGTTACATAATGGGGGTAAGCCTTCAGGTAGTTCTTCAGGCATAATGTCCGCAAACTCCTGAATGATTGGTTTTACCTCAGAAGGAACTTCGGGTAAGGTCGTCTCTTGCTCGCCCACTTCACATCCCACCAAGGCGTAAATAGTGGAGCTCTCCTGAACTTCCCGTTGGAACATTTGAGCTTCCATTAACAATACAGGAGCGGAGGCCGAATACTTTGACGGCGGAATAGTTTTCGCAGATTGTGTGGTCGTAGATCGAAGAGAAGCCACTTGTTGAGGACTAAGGACCTCGCGTTGCGGCTTGAAGGTCACACGTAACTTGTTTATAAGAAATGAGTATGTGTTCAATTTTCCCTTATGCTCAGTGTCCCTATCAAACTGGCAAGGTCTCCACGCTATCAAACTAGCAAGGTCTCGAGTGATTGAGTTGGCAATTCCAACTTATCGACCATTTCTTGAGACACGAAGTTCTCCACGCTACCTCCGTCAATAATCAACGAGCAACGACGTCCTTCCGAGGTGCATGTGGTACAGAATATGCTGCGCCACAGCCAGCTATCAGCGTCATAGACAACGAGGGCGAGTAAGATGCTCGTGGGTGCTCTGTCAAGAGCGATAAAGCCATCATGGTCAATCACTAGAAAACACATGGATATATCCCCATCCACTCCAAGAAGTTTATATTCATCAGCTCCAGTGGTAACGACAGCTAATGCAGCTTGATCCTCTTTAGACGCTTCCTGATCATCTGGAGCAGGATCTTCAAGGTTCTCAGTGGTGCACAAATGGGCGGTAACAACCCTAGGGTTTTGGGCACTCAGTCACTCGATGTCCCTTCCAATAGCACCTGAAACAAGTATCAGGTCCCACAACAGGTCCGCTTCCCAAGATGCCTGGTCCAAGATATCCAGTAGATGGGCGAGCGACAGCAACATTTGAGGGCTTAGTTTGGGAGTTACCTGTAACAATCGATGCAGGAACTATTGGTTTTGAGGTCATCATAGGGATACTAGTTCGTGGGACGGTGTTTACCGAGAAGGAGGCCTCGTTGACGTTTTGACAGTTATGGAGGTAGAGTTCATCTTGGATAACTTGACGAAGTCCATACATGTAGCAGTGACTTCCTGGGTAGGAGTCTCTTGCAATCGGTTGTGATGCATAAGAAACTGGAATCCTTCGGTGTACTCCTTTACGTTCATGGTACCTTACCTCCAAGATTGCAATCGTGCATATAGATCTCACTTGTAATCTTCAGGCACAAACTTTGTTTTTGCCTTTCATTTTGCTCCAATTGCGAGTTTTACTATTTCCTTTCCCTTTGCGTTCTGATTGCAAACAATCCCACGACAACAGAACATGTCCCTTAAGTTTGATCGGGACAAATTGTACTTTTTACTCGCTTTGCATAGCCTTCCATACGAAGAAGTGATTGATTGTTTGTAACCAATCTATAAACACATCATGGTCTCATCCTCCGGGACCTTTTGCTACATGTTTCAATGAGAAAGAACGAGATAACACGGGTGCTACACTACTTCTCCCGTGGAGTCCGGTGGTGATGCAATCATTCGCAAATTGGCAGGGCAAATCGAATTGAAGCAGAGGCTGATTTCAAGATTTTTCAATTTAAGGATTTCCATCTATAATTAGTTATTTTAAATTAATTGCTTATTTTATCTAAATAAATTGAGATTGTAATCTCAACTTTTTTGGTAGATAAAATTATTTAAAAGTCAATTAGAATCAGTTAGAGTCAATAATGATCGAGTAGGATTTTATTTGAATTCAAATTTCTTTCTAATTTTGTAATTCCTCCCCTCCTATATAAAGGGGACGGTAGTCTATTGTAAGGAACATTTCAGATTATATAAAATTGAGTTTATCTCTTTTTCCCTCTTTCTATCTCTCAACGCGATCTTCGCAATTCGTCTTAAAATCCCGTGTAACTGACGCGTTTATTCTCTTTCTCATTCCTCTCTCTAAATTTCTTCTACACAAATTCATCTCTACCGTTCAAATTTTTGTTTGCATCATTTGGTATCAGAGCATGGAAATTGAATCGTTCTTACGATTCGACGATCTTCGAAGATGAAGTTTGATCTAAGCCGCCTATCTTGTGGTTCACATGCGCGCTCACGCTCGAGGAAGTTCAAGAAACGCCTTATATCAAGTTTCAAAGTGCACACATGGTTGGCCACGACAAGCGATGAAGATTCACTCGTCAACAACCAAATTCAGGCCGTTGTAGCTGATGTTCAACCCGATTGTGATCTAAAAATGAAGGTATTTTCATTCAATATGAATATTTATTTAATACAACTGTTGTGCAAGAAAAAAATGAAGAATTAGGGCCCACATTTGACGAAGACCTTATAAAAGAAGCATGGGAAATCATCGATCTGTTTGCGGTCGAAGTTGATGTCCCTGTTGTCCAAGAGGTCGTAGATCTGCTCATGATCGAAGTCGTGGCTCTAAGGACCCCTCTGGCACCTCTGCCTCCACGACCCGCGCCATCGCTGCCCTCGTACCATGCCATCGGCCAGCCCTATAGCGTCCAATAGGTGGGCTCCCCGAGTCGAAAGCATGACTAAAGGCGCCTCGCGCGTCGACTCCTTCATCACATGCGCGACAGATATCGTCGCCCGAGCTGCTGGGGCCCTAATCCAAAGGCACGACGCTGCCGCTGCTGCTTTGAGCTTCTGGGCAGGAGTTATCGCCACCTTGCACACGGCCATCGCCACCTTACGAACAGCCGCAGTCGGCTCTGCTGGAGGCGGCACCCGACGATCACGAAGCCCTCCTTCCGGAGCCTACCTCGTCGCCGCCATCACACCCAGTAGTGGGTCTTCTACCTTCGCCCCAGACCCCATCACGCGCAGGAAGGATGCTCCAATGGGAAGCCCCACCATCGATGCCGTCAGAGGCCTCCCTTTCCAGTTCGCCGCCGTCGCTCCCTTGGCATTGGCCCTTGCGCGTTTCCACGCCGCCCGCGCAGCTGGAGTTCTAAACCTAGGGTTCGGCGTCGTTCTAAACGAAGAGCGGAAGGAGTCCCGCACGGACCTCCTAATTTATCTCCCGAGAAGGGTCAATCCCATAAAATTAGGGATTTGGAATATTGTTGGGAAAATTACAGAAGTATTCCTCCTCCTAAAACCTTTTATATAAAGGTTATGGTTGGGGAATTTAAAAGGCATTGTTTTAATTGAACGGGTAAAAAAATTGCACTACAACCCCTTGGAGCAAGAAAACTTAAAGAAAGGTACTGAGAAAAAAGGATTAAGTCTGCTACCTTCTCCAAATAGGATTAGGAATATGTGATTCATCTATATAAGGACCCTATGGTCTAGTTTATTGCCCGCATCTCCCCACATCCTAGGCTTGTGCCATACATTTGTTATGGGTTCTCCGAAGACCACGATGTTCGAGATGAAGATGCCACATCAATTTTTCGACCACCGCAATTTGCGCCACATATGTTCTTCCAGCATGGTGTTGACGATTCTAACTACCGCACCAAAAACTCCTGGGTTCCGCCGTTTGCACCACATTTATTCTTCCAAAAGGCGATCAAATCATCAAACTTCGAAGTTCAAGCAATTCGCCAGGAGCGGAGTTTTTCAAGCGGGGGAGAATTGATGCAATCATTCCCAAATTGGCAGGGCAAATCGAATTGAAGCAGAGGCTGATTTCAAGATTTTTCAATTTAGGGATTTCCATCTATAATTAGTTATTTTAAATTAGTTGCTTATTTAATCTAAATAAATTGAGATTGTAATCTCAACTTTTTTGGTAGATAAAATTATTTAAGAGTCAATTAGAGTCGGTTAGAGTCAATTAGGATCGAGTAGGGTTTTATTTGAATTCGAATTTCTTTCTAATTTTGTAATTCCTCCCCTCCTATATAAAGGGGACGGTAGTCTATTTTAAGGAACAGTTCAGATTATATAAAACTGAGTTTATCTCTCTTTTCCTCTTTCTATCTCTCAACGCGATCATCGCAATTCGTCTTAAAATCCCGCGCAACCGATGCGTTTATTCTCTTTCTCATTCCTCTCTCTAAATTTCTTCCATACAAATTCATTTCTCTCTACCGTTTCAAATTTTTGTTTGCATCAGGTGGTCGTCATGACCGTCATAAATCACGTAAATATAACATTTTAGGTTTTTATCACGTGTGTCCCTCTGAACTCCTACAATATTAATGTCCCTACTTTTTTGCAATATCAGTTGTGCACTTGCCTTCTTGCAGTTTTATCACTTGTGCCTCTCGAGTTAGTTACTATCCATCTACGTACCAAACAGACGTTAACTATTGGATAGAAGGGTAATTAGGAAAAATAACTAGGGTATATGTCGTTTTCTAAACCCCTTCTTTGTCTTCTTCCTCCTCTCTATAAACCCACCACCTCCGACCCCCTCCGCCTCCACCCCCTCCTCTACCCCTTACCTCCTCCGCCCCCTCCTCCAGTCCTCTCTTCCATCATTCCTTCTCCACCTTTTGTCCATTCTCCTCCGCTCCGGAGCTCGACCGGTGCTCCCTCCACCCCGAGCAGTGCTCGCTCCTCTACTTCGTCAACAACGCCAATCTCCTTTGTCGCTCCCTCCACTCCACATGCATCTATGCCATTAACCTCTACCACAAGATCGTCCTCCGAACGTCACGAGGATGAGTTCGACCATCCCTGCTCCACCACCTCTATTGTAGTTGATGCCACGTCAGGCTCCTATGAAGGGTCTTCCATCAAGTGCCGCTATGCGGCATTGCTCTCCGGCTACAAGCCTGAGATCGCCCCAAATCCATGTCATTGTCGCTGTCACACGACCTCAAAAGATACACTGGAGCTCGAGGATGGCGACGACAAGGAGAAGGGCACCATTGTATTATGCATCAAGGATAAGGAGGTCTCGTGCTTCTGCAAGAAGATAGAGATGCTCTCAGGTCTGTTTCGAATGATGTACGGAGGATTTGTGGAATCGTAGCAAGAGAGAATGAACTTTTTTTTGAGGCTCAAAAGAGGGGGAGACACTCGACGGTGTTCACCCCAATATATTAAAAGACGAAAAAAGTATTTACAGAGAACAGAGAAACTATACAACAAAAACCATACCCAAAAGGGTAGCTACAAGAAGGAACCCCCAAATCACGACAGTGGTCTACCCCTGGGACCAAATTATCCAGAAGACGCTTAGCACGCACAATGATATTCTCCCTGTAGAACCGTTGTGCCGCAAATATTGCCTCGTTCCTCCCCAGCCAAATGCTCCACAGCCGTGTGATTGGATCAAGAATGAGTTTCCTTTCCCTAGCTCTTGAGTTAATCAAGCTCTCGCACAATGCAGGAAAGGAAACAACGTTAAGCCAAGGAAGATCATCCCAAAGAGTGCGAACATGGCCGCACTCGAAGAATAGATGAGTAATTGATTCCCGCTCCGCATCACAGAGACCGCACTGCGGTCCAACATTCGGAAAAATAGCTGCACACCGATCACGAGTCATAAGTCGTCCACGACGAAGAAGCCATAAGAATATCCCAATGCGCTCAGGAAGTTTGAGGCCCCACAAGAATCTACAGTCACGCACCAAGATATCGTCTTCGGCAGTAATGGAAGGAGCGAGAGCGGAATACGCCTTACGCGTAGAGAAAGATCCTTCCTTCCAGGCCCAGTGGTCACGCCCGACATTCGGACGAGGAGCATCGACAAGCAGAGCCAGTAACGATAGAAGATCATCCAACCTGTGCTCCGAAAGGGCCGGAGCAATCATGGGGCTCCAGCAACCGCTCTCCCACCATGAGGCCACAAATGCCTCCTTATCCTCAACCAAGGCAAAAAGACGCGGGAACAATGTGTTAAAAGCCCCCCTTCCGAACCAGTCATCAGTCCAGAAGTGAAAGGATCTCCCGTTGCTCAACACTGGCATAAAAAGAGAGTGATTTTGCGTAAAAACAGTCGTCACTCCACTGTCACTCCACGCCAGAATGGAGAAAGGCGAGAAAGCGAGTTGCCCCTAAAGCCGCCAAGCAAGTCCGCACCCAGCAATTCCCTCAGGACATTAAAGTTGTCCTCATTCCCCCATACTCGAGAAGCCCACTTAAGCAAAAGAGCTTCGTTAACCAGATCCAGTTACCTGACCCCCAAACCTCCCAACCTCTTGGGCTGAGAGACGACCTCCCACCCCACGAGGTGGATCCCCCTTCTCCCTTCCCCATTGCGTCCCCACAGGAACCCACGCATACACCTCTCCAACCGTAAGCGAATCCCCTTGGACATACCACGGACCGAGAAAAAATAAACAGGAATAGATGAAAGCACCGCTTTTAAAAGTACCAGCCGACCACCTCTGGACAACATTGCCGCACGCCACCCCGCGAGGCGGGCCTCCATCTCTTCCACCACCACTTTCCAATCGCGAAGGCGAGTACGACCGACAGCGAGTGGAAGGCCAAGATAGTCAAACGGGAGAGACGAGGGGTTAGACCCCAGGAGCTGAACGCAATCCAGAACCTCCGCGTTCGTCATGCCGAAAGGAACCACTTTAGACTTCGACGCATTAATCACCAGACCCGAAGCCTCACTGAATAGTTGCATTGTAGTGGCCATACCGGACACCGCATCGGGCCCCCCTTCAATAAAGCATAATGTGTCGTCACCGAACTGAATAGAAGGGACATGCAGCCCCCCAATATAGCAACCCCGAGTCAAGCCCGCCTCGGCCACGCCGTGAATCATACGCGGTAGGACATCAGCCGCCAACACGAAAAGAAGAGGTGCGAGAGGACAAACCTGCCGCACCCCCCTCCTCGGCTGGAAGTAACCCCCCACAGGGCAACCGTTCAACAAAATAGATAGTGAGGCGGTGGATACACACCGCCGCATCCATGAAATCCACGTCGCAGGAAAGCCCCTCCGCCTCAAGACCGACCACAGAAATCGCCAGTCAAGGCAATCATATGCCTTAGCAAAATCAATCTTCCAAAGGATCCCCTTAGCATTGGATCTCCTCCACGCCGCAATGAGCTCTGAGGCCACAGCGAAGCAATCAGAGATATGCCTGCCATGGATAAAGGCCGCTTGCGTAGGCGAGATAAGCGACGCCAGAAGGGGGGCCAGACGCCTGGCCAATACCTTAGCGATAATTAAGTAAATCCCATTAGAGATAGAGATCGGTCGGAAGTCCTCAATGCGGTTAGCCGGATGAGCCTTGGGGATCAACACAATAAGTGCCTTATTAATCTTGTCGAACCCACGATTGGTGGTGTAGAAATCGTGAGCAACCGCCAAGACATCTCCAGCCACCACGTCCCAAAAATCGCGGTAGAAAGCCACAGAGAACCCATCAGGTCCCGGCGAGGCTTCGTCATTCAGGTCCCACACCACGTCTTTAAGCTCCGCCATAGAGAAAGGCCTGATCAAGGATGAGGAATCGGATTCAGAGATAGAAGTAGCCCCCCGCCCCAACCATCGCCAACGGCGAGGCGACCTGCAAGCAAAGGTATTCTTGAAATGGCCCACCAAGGCATCGCCCACCTCCTTCTCGCCAGATATGAGGGAGCCATTAACCAGGATAGAGCGGATGGAATTGAATCGACGTCTACCACTAGCCACCCTATGAAAGTAAACGGTATTAGCGTCCCCCTCCTTAATCCATCTCAATCTAGATTGCTGCCGCCATTCGATAGATCGCTTTTTGTCCTCCACTTTGACAATATCTAAGGCGGCAGCACACTCCAGGAGTTCCTCCGACGTCAAATCGCGCGTCTCCATGCGATCCAGCCGCACAATAGTATACCCCGCCGCATTCCTAGCCGCCACACGGTCCTTCTTGAATGTGGCCAACAGCCGACGCAGCGATGAAAATTTGAGATCCAAACGACAAGCAGCCGAGCCCTCAAAGGAGACCTGCGACTAGTGGTCCCTGACCAAGTCTTTAAATCCTGGCTCCAAAAGCCAGCAGCGTTCGTAGCGGAAGAGCCCCCGGGGATGAAGCGCTTCCCCAGACTCCCAAATGATTGGGTTATGATCCGAAAAAGAGCGCGGCCGAGAAGCCACCCAGCACAAAGGGAAAAGTTCCATGATCTTGGCATTAGCCAAGAACCTGTCAATTCTCGAACGAAAGGCGTTGTTGCGCCAAGTGTAGGACAAATCCGTGGGCACCAGCCCCTCGAAGGCCAAATCCGAAATGAGGGCGATAAAGTCATCAGATCATGGATCCCTCCCCCCGCGGCCACGCGGGCGATCCGAAGAGAGGGCAGTAACATTGAAGTCCCCTCCCACATGGAATCTCCGCAAATTCAGAGGCCATCTCCCTCAAATCCTCCCAAAGTTCCCTCCTCAGCAAGTGGCAAGTAGGAGCATAGATAGCCAAAAACGCAATAGAAACATTCAAGTCAATGCGAGACAATACCACAGTCAAGGAGTGCCTTCCCACGCGCACGGAAGAGAAGTTAAACATCCCCGAACGCCAAGCAAGAATAATGCCACCCGATGCCCCGATGGCATCAACACATCGAAAGTCGTCCACGGCATTAGCACCGAAAGATCTCCATAAAGATTCATCGACACCCGCAAGCTTCGATTCTTGAATAAAGACAACATCACACTCCCACTCGGAGAAACGCAAGCCCAAGGCCCGCCTCTTGTCCGGATCCCCGAGTCCCCTAACGTTCCATGAAAGAACCTTCATTAAGAACCAAGGGAGCGTCCCTCAATAGGAGCGAGGCCAGCCGCCTTCGCCACCGAGTCTCGCAGCGTCGCGCACGAAGAAACCATAAGAGCGGCCAGGCGAGAATGAGTTCGCCTACTGTAGCTTTTGTCGAATCTTGAAGAGGAAGGGGCTTCTACCGCATAGGGGGCACCCCCTACCCTTGAAATGACATCAACCCCCAGGGGGTCATCGAGTGGAACTTCCTCAGCGTCGCGCAACAATGAAATAGTCGGAGAAGCCCAAGCAGGAGGAGGTAAGGGAGTTTGAGCCATCACAACCGAGGAGTCGAAATCCTCGAAAAAGATCCGCCTAGACAACACAGCCGACCCATCGGGCCCCAGGGGGAGAGCAGCAAGGGGATCCGATAGCACAAGCGGATCTGCTGGAGCCCGCATCCAAGGCCAAGACCCGAAGCGTACGGCTCCGATATGGGGAAGTTAGAATGATTGCTCACGTGCCCCGATATAGAAACATGCTTGCAGACAGTCGACAGAGGAGGCGGTTGCAGGAATTGAGAATCGACCTCGAGAGGGCCCAAGGAAAAGATATCGCGCCTGTCAGGATCTGTATACGTCATCCGAGAATCGAGCAAAAGCGGGGCAGAGGGGATACACATAGCAGGCGACCCCTCGTAAACCCCTCTATACAATGACACGTGGCCTCCAGGAGACGAACCGTCAATCCCTCCACTAAATGGCGCGTGGCCTGCAGGAGACGAACCGTCGACCCCCACGCCCGGGGTCTGAGCACTGACAATAACAGCCGTCGCCGGAGACGATGACGCGGCCGCCGTCGTCGTCGTCGCCACCGTGGGCGAAAGAAAGAAGAACTCCAACTTGAACGTCCAACGTCCGATCTTCAAGATCTCGAATAGAATCTTATCAACCGCAGTGGCCAGGAAGGAGGAAGAGCATTCCAGAAGAATTTTAGTGCACGTCCAATCGGCACCCGGAGACAATCCATCGTCTAGAACAGTCAAGACAGCCCCCCAAGCTCCGACGACCCGCGAGAGCGTCGCGACCGTCCGAGAGAGGAAAGGGACTTCCCGCACTTCCACCACACAAACCTCTGAAGCAAAAGATGCACCGTCAGCGACCCTGAAGCACCTCCACGCCACATCACCGTCACAAACCACCCTGAAGCACCGTCGTGAACTGGCATGGGAGGCAGCATCGCCACGAGGCAGAAATGTCCAGGCAAAGTGATGGATGCGAGAACAACACAATGTCAACATTAAATGTCATATTCTTTCAAAAAAACATTAGATGTCGTAATGAAGTTGATCGACTCGATGAGCCAAAGGCAATAAGAGGAACCGCATATTTTAGATTGACATGAATAGAATCCCTACATCGATGCTTGGATTAAATCAACCCTCACACATCAAGTTGAAGGCAGGATGCGACATCAACTTTAATGAAGAAAACTATGGCTCCAAATCTGACGAATAAGAGGTGATGAAGAGGGTCTCTTTGGTGCCGATGAAAACGACATGAGGTAGTTGCAAGGCAATGTTGTATAGCAAGTCGAGAAAGAGCTAAAGCTCTTAAGCAACACCAAACTATGCATCAAGGCCTTAAATGTCGGTTTCGGTCACCATTTCGATATTGACCAAAACAGAATTTCGATGGAATTTCGGTGGAATTTCGACCGAAATTTCGGTTATTTCGGTCATTTCTTGTATTAGGACCCCCATATTTCGGTCGTTTCGATCGAATTTCGATTTCGACTGGATATCGATATTCGACAGAAATTCGACCGAATTTCGCTGAAATTTGAGGCCATGCTATGCATTGCATGATGAAAACTCCAGTGTTCGCTAGCGATGATGCGACGATATCATGAGAAGAGGTCATGCAGGCAACAAGTGAGTAGAGGTGACATTTGAATCTTCTTCTCCGATGGAAGAAGACAATTATGCTAGTGCCTCTTTGAAACCTTATCATTGTAGGAGAGATCGTGAAATAGGGGGTCGTAGGGTCATTGCCCTCACATGCCATGTGCATATCGAGTTTTTTAAGCTCTATTGTAGACTAAAAGATGTGTGTTTGTGTGTGCATTAGCGTGCCCAACTGTGTTATCCAAAAATAGAGAGATAGGAGAAAAATCAAAACAATCCAAAAAAACAGATCACAATATAATGATGACAAGTTAAAGAGAGAGAAAAAAGGGAAAAACGTAAGAGAGAAAAAGGGAAAAAACATAGAACAAGGTTACTCATCTTTTATTGGGGATTGTCTAGTGTTTCTTAAGGTTATCATGCATAATATTCCTATCTTATTCTCATCTTGTCCGCTACCAAAAGAGGGGACCAAGTGGAACTAGAGTCCATGATGAGATGTATTTTCTGAGTTCAGCTATAGATTTGACACTCACGGTGTCCACCTTATTATTAGAACTCTAGATGACATGTTATTATCTGGATGGTGGTCTTGCGGTGTTGAGGCAACAAGACTTTGTTGACAAAATAGATGTTGAGAATATGTGGGATTGTGACGATGTGATTTATTGCTTGTTTCAAAGAATTTAAGATATTTCTTCTAATTTGAATGTTGAGGTGGAATGAACGTGATTACCATCAAATTTCTATAAAGGTATTTTTTTAGGCAAAAGAGGGTGTGACATCGAGAAGGCAACGATGCTCCTAGAAAAGATGAATGCAATGACACACCTAGAAGAGATGAAGGTGACAATGTTGTATGAGTTGCAGCTGCTTGCAGCAGTTGAGTGAAGGCTAAGTGATACCTTGTGGCAACATGGAGGACACAGGGAAACAACATAAGACCAAGGGTTAAAAGAGAAGTTCGTTGCCCAACATCAACCATCGATTATGTTAGGTTCCTTAATGGAACTCTCACCGCAAAGCTGTGACAACACCATGATCTTGCAAGAGGTAGCAAAGCGGCGACAATCATAGGTTGTGGCAGTGCACATGTACTTAACGAAGCTTCAGGCAATGCGAACACAATGGCGTCCCATCAATGAGATTGTATCAAGAAGATGGTGGTTGCAGAAAGGTCAGAAAATGAAGAAGCTAAATAGTTCTTTGAAACCTCCTTACTGTAAGAAGTAGTGGTGCAATGGATACATGAGCTTTTAGCATGTTATTTTCTTGCCATGCTGGCCATGATGTTTATTACCATGTTGGGCCTTGCTGTATTTTTCTGTTACATTTTGGGCCTAACAAGACAAACAAACCACTATTATTATAGAACATGAAAAAAGGTTGAAAGATTAGATGCTCCCTTAAAAAGAAAACAAAAATAGGATGAGGAAGAGAAGAGAGAGATAGACAACAAAAAAGGGAAAAGATGTGGGAAAAAATCAATCCACACAAAAGAGGATTGTTTCGAAAAATCAAGTTGGGTTTGTTTCTCCCTCAATTTTCTCAACTTGATCGTACTCTAATAAGTACGAGATCAAGCTCTATTCTCTATTAAACGTGAAATTCAATACGGGATCCTTTTGATGTTCGTACAAATGAGATCTCGTTTCGAGATCCCTACAAGAGAGGCTCTTTTTCAAGATCTGATGATATTCCCTTTCCAATGATATTTGGATGAAACTCAAACTCCATTCTCATTGATTGTAAAGGCCAATACAAGATCCTTTCGAGGTTTCCATAAGCAAGACCCCTCCTCGAGGTCATTATGAGAGGGGCTCATTTTTTAAAAAATATGGATGCCCCCACGACATTTGAACAAGATTCAAGCTCTAGTCTCCACTGATCATGAACTCCAGTATGAGATCTGTTGAAAAATAAGTTAGGTGGATAATTGGAACTCTCCAGGATCCAAATACCACATTGTTATGTTTAGTCGCACATCATCTATTGATAGAACTTAGGTGTGCCAATGGCGCTACACAAAGAGCTCCACAATCATGTACTCGTAGAGAAAGAATTCAATAGAAAAATCCGACTTTTGAGGTGATCTCTCGTGGTTTCATCCTTCTACTAAGATAGTAGGGCTCTACATTATAACGATCCTTCCAAGGTTCCTATGAGTGAAAATCTGCTTTGAGATCCTTGTGAGAGGGTCCATTTTTGAGATCTACGTAAGGATGTTCCCTCAACATTATAAGGCCTTAAGATAGATGGAGTTATCTTTCGTTAAAAAGACACAAGGAAAAGAATACTAAAGGAGCTAGACTAGTTGCAATGTCGACGACTCCGATCAATGCAGATAAGGAGCACAAGCACATTGTTCTATTCGATGGATCATCATCAAAACTCTGAACCTTTAGGCTCCCCTCACCAACATGACCTGGGATGCATTGTCGTCATCATTAACAACCACCAGAGTATACGTTGAGTCACTACAGTATGATTGCCATGTACTCGGTGAGAGAGAGTTTCCAGTTTGTCTAAACCATTACATGCTCCAGCTTCAGGGGCGGCATTGAGAATAGTGAAATGTTGATTCGGTTAAGTACAAGGATGTGTCAAGGATCCAGTTACATACCACTCATATGTTTAGTCACATATTGTCTATCGATGGGACATAGGTGCGTTGATGAGGTCGTATAAAAAGTTCCATACCTCTTATATTCTTCAAGAAAGCTAATAGCAAGATATACCACGTGTTGGGGACGAATCTGATCAAGCACCACACGACTAGAACCACAATCGAAGAAGAAAGCACGCACAATCGTATAAGACAAGGATTTATAGTGATTCGGCAATATTCCTACTCCACTTGCTCACACTAGGCTCTCTCTACTATTTCTTGAATGATTTTTTGGATACAATATGTGGTGCCACAGGGCTCCTTTTATACTACAACAAAAGAATACCAAGTATTCAACAATCCCCACCATCAGCTCCCAGCCAATCAGGATGCAGGAGGTGGATTAAGCATCTCAACAATCCAACCCAACAGCTCTCAGTCAATCAGAATGCAAGAGGCGGATCAGACACCTCAGTAATCCAACCCAACAACTCTCAGCCAATCATAAGGCAGGAGAGAGGTCAGCCACATCGGCTCCACTAGTATTCAGTCAATCAGTCTTCACAGGATAAATCTCAACAATCTCCCACTTAAAGACTGATTTGTGGTACACATCAAATCTTCAATATTCCTGGTGTAAGCTTTCCCTTGTATCTATGCTTGAAGACCAATAGAAGCTGAACATGTCTTCAGCTTCTCCACTGTTACAGACTTTGTGAACATATCAATAGGATTTTCTAATGTGTGGATCTTCTTCAACTTAGATTGCACATCTTCTAGCTGTGTCCGAATAAAGCGGTACTTCACATCAATGTGCTTAGTCCTCAAGTGAAAAACGAAATTCTTTGCAAGATGAATTGCACTTTGACTGTCGTTGAATAATTGACAATCTTCACATTCTTTATTCAGTTCTTTCATCAGACCCTTCAACCATATCATTTACTTGCAAGCTTCTGTTGACGCCACATATTCCGCTTTCGTGATTGAGATGGTCACTATCTTCTGGAGTCAGAAGATCCAACTAATGGCTCCACTGCCCAAGGTAAAGACATACCCTGTTGTGCTTTTCCTGCCATCGATATCTTCTGCAAAATCTGAGTCCACAAAACCTCGAATGGAAATGCCAGTGTTCCCATAACACAATGCCATGTTAGAGGTACCTCTCAGATAGCGTTGAATCCACTTTACATCTTCACAAAGCCCCCGATCCATGCCCTTGCCGCTGTCACACGCCCTCAAAAGAAATACTGGAGCTCGAGGATGGCGACGACAAGGAGAAGGGCACCATTGTGTTATGCATCAAGGATAAGGAGGTCTCATGCTTTTGCAAGAAGATAGAGATGCTCTCAGGTCTGTTTCGAATGATGATGTACAGAGGATTTGTGGAATCGTAGCAAGAGAGAATGAACTTCTTGCACAACGGGATCTTCATGACATGGTTGGGAGTGATTGAGGCCTTCAACAGGAAGAGAAAGCTCGACGAAGGTCTCTAACTGGATGTCGTCCTAGAACTCCTTGTCTTCCCCAACACCTTCTGTTGCGAGGAGATAAAGGCCATATGCGATGTGTGGCTTGTGTCCTTCATCCGTGGCATCGAGGTACTCCTCCTCCACCCCTCCTCCAACCAACTTGATCTTTACTAGGAACATCTTAAACCTATTAGATCTTCACCATCGTCGCCTCGAGTCATGTGCAAGATCCGAGCCCATCTTCTTAGAGAGAAACCATCGGTGTGAGAGGAGCAGAATCATTCAAACATGCAACCTTCAAGAACCCAACTCGAAGCCCGTCGAAGAACTGAAGATGGGAAGGTTGTGAAGGGTTAGGAAGAAGGTGGAGCAGGGTCCTTTCTCTCCCTATGGGCAGATGGAAGATGATTGTCACAGCTCCGTGAATGGTAGGGGAATGGAGGGTTGGGAGAGGGAGGGGAATTTGACAGTTATGCCTCTCTTAACCACACCTTGGAATAAACGATCCATGGTTTAGTTCAACTCATTGACACTCAAACTAACGAAAGGCCACAAGTCATAATAGTGCACGAAGGCAGAGGCACAAGTGATATTCCAAAAAAAGGAAGGGCAAAAAAAAAATATTGCAGAAGTTAAGAGGGACACAAGCAATAAAAATCCTAATATATGTATATTTATTTGTTGTGGTTTTTAATTCTTATTCTAGATCCATGTATACAACACGATATTATATCAAAGTAAGTCGATTCTAGAATTTCAATTCAATAATACTTTATCCAAAGTTTTTGAAGTTCATAAGGATAGTAAAGTAGCCACTATCAAATATGGAAGCAATGTCGTGAACTGGCATCGGAGGCAGCATCGCCACGAGGCAGAAATGTCCAGGCAAAGTGATAAATGCAAGAACAACACAATGTCAACATTAAATGTCATGTTCTTTCAAAAAAAACATTAGATGTCGTAATGAAGTTGATCGACGCGATGAGCCAAAGGCAATAAGAGGAACCGCATATTTTAGATTGACATGAATCGGATCCCTACATCGATGCTTGGATTAAATCAACCCTCACGCATCAAGTTGAAGGCAGGATGCGACATCAACTTTAATGAAGAAAACAGTGGCTCCAAATCTGATGAATAAGAGGTGATGAAGAGGGTCACTTTGGTGCAGACGAAAACAAGATAAGGTGGTTGAAAGGCAATGTTGTATAGCAAGTCGAGAAAGAGCTAAAGCTCTTAAGCAACACCAAACTATGCATTGCATGACGAAAAATCCAGTGTTGGCTAGCGATGATGCGACAACATCATGAGAAGAGGTCATGCAAGCAACAAGTGAGTAGAGGTGACATTTGAATCTTCTTCTCCGATGGAAGAAGACAATTATGCTAGTGCCTCTTTGAAACCCTATCATTGTAGGAGAGATCGTGATATAAGGGGGTCATAGGGTCATTGCCCTCACATGCCATGTGCATATTGAGTTTTTAAAGCACTATTGTAGACTAAAAGATGTGTGTTTGTGTGTGCATTAGCGTGCCCAACTGTGTTATCCAAAAAATAAAGAGATAGGAGAAAAATCAAAACAATCCAAAAAAACAGATCGCAATATAATGATGACAAGTTAAAGAGAGAGAAAAAGGGGGAAACATAAGAGAGAAAAAGAGAAAAAACATAGAACAAGGTTACTCATCTATTATTGGGGATTGTCTAGTGCTTTTAAGGTTATCATGCATAATATTCCTATCTTATTCTCATCTTGTCCGCTACCAAAACAGGGGACCAAGTGGAACTAGAGTCCATGATGAGATGTATTTTCTGAGTTCAGCTATAGATTTGACACTCATGGTGTCCACGTTATTATTAGAACTCTAGATGACATGTTATTATCTGGATGGCGGTCTTGCGGTGTTGAGGCAACAAGACTTTGTTGACAAAATAGATGTTGAGAATATGTGGGATTGTGACGATGTGATTTATTGCTTGTTTCGAAGAATTTAAGGTATTTCTTCTAGTTTGAATGTTGAGGTGGAATCATCTTAATTATCATCAGATTTCTATAAAGGTATTTTTTTAGGCAAAAAAGGGTGTGACATCGAGAAGGCAACGATGCTCCTAGAAGAGATAAATGCGATGACGCACCTAGAAGAGATGAAGGTGACAATATTGTATGAGTTGCAGCTGCTTGCAGCAGTTGAGTGAAGGTCTGTTTGGTTACTGGGTTGGGGTGGGTTGGGGTATCCACTTGTGAATAATAGGTGTTTGGATGGTTATGAGGGTTGGGAGAGGTTTGGAATAAGGAATGTGATGTAATATCACCTTGATGTTTGATGGATTTCAAACCCAGGATTGGAGGGGGATACACTGGGGTACCCCAGGATACCCCAGTAACCAAACGGGCCCTAAGTGATGCCTTGTGGCAACGTGGAGGACACAAGGAAACAACATAAGACCAAGGGCTAAAAGGGAAGTTATTTGCCCAACATCAACCATCAATTATGTTAGGTTCCTTAATGGAACTCTCACCGCAAAGCTGTGACAACACCATGATCTTGGAAGAGGCAGCAAAGAGGTGACAATCATAGGTTGTGGTAGTGCACATGTACTTAATGAAGCTTCATGCAATGCGGACACAATGGCGTCCCATCAATGAGATTGTAGCAAGAAGATGGTGATTGCAAAAAGGTCAGAAAATGAAGATGATAAATAGTTCTTTGAAACCTCCTTACTGCAAGAAGCAGAAATGCAATAGATACATGAGATTTTAGCATGTTATTTTCTTGCCATGTTGGGCATGATGTTTATTACCATGTTCGGTCTTGCTGTATTTTTTTTGTTACATTTTGGGCCTAACAAGACAAACAAACCACAAGTATTATGGAACATGAAAAAAGGTTGAAAGACTATATGCTCCCTTAAAAAAGAAAACAAAAAAAAGGATGAGGAAGAGAAGAAGAGAGAGATAAACTACAAAAAAGGGAAAAGATGTGGAAAAAAAATCAATCCACACAAAAGAGGATTGTTTCGAAAAATCAAGTTGTGTTTGTTTCTCCCTCAATTTTCTCAACTTAATTGTATTCTAATAACTACGAGATCAAGCTCTATTCTCTATTAAACGTGAAATTCAGTACGAGATCCTTTTGAGGTTCCTACAAATCAGATCTCGTTTCGAGATCCTTACAAGAGAGGCTCATTTTCAAGATCTGATGATATTCCCTTTCCAGTGATATTTGGATGAAACTCAAACTCCATTCTCATTGATTGTAAAGGCCGATACAAGATCCTTTCGAGGTTTCCATAAGCAAGACCCCTCCTCAAGGTCATTATGAGAGGGGCTCATTTTTTAAAAAAAATGGATGTCCCCACGACATTTGAACAAGATTCAAGCTCTAGTCTCCACTGATCATGAACTCTAGCACGAGATCTGTTGAAAAATGTCTTAGGTGGATAATTGGAAATGTCCAAGATCCAAATACCACATTGTTATGTTTAGTCGCACATCATCTACTGACAGAACTTGGGTGTGCCAATATCGCTACACAAAGAGCTCCACAATCATGTACTCCTAAAGAAAGAATTCAATAGAAGAATCTGTCTTTTGAGGCGATCTCTCGTGATTTCATCCTACTACTTAAATAGTAGGGCTCCACGTTAAATCTGAACGATCCCCTATGAGTGAAAATTTGCTTTGAGATCCTTGTGAGAGGGTCCATTTTCGAGATCTACGTAAGGATGTTCCTTCAAAATTATAAGGCCTTAAGATAGATGGAGTTATCTTTCGTTAAAAAGACACGAGGACCAGAATACTAAAGGAGCTAGACTAGTTGCAATGTTGATGACTCCGATCAATGCAGATGAGGAGCACAAGCACATTGTTCTATTTGATGGATCATCATCAAAACTCTGAACCTTTAGGTTCCCCTCACCAACATGACCTGAGATGCATGTGCGCGGATCCTTATTGAATGCTCTCCAAGGTTTATCGAGTCTATGGCTGGCAAGGTGCTCTTCAAGAGGTTGTCTCTGGGTAGCTGGACCTTCAAGGTGGAATTCCTTCTATTGGCGTCGGCGCCGGATCCTTCACCGTCTTCCTCGGCTGTGCACGGTGGTGGATCGGACTCTCGGCAAGGGCTGGACGGTTGGGCTTCTACTAGCCACGTGGCATCTTTCAGGGATGTTTTCGAAGCGGCGCCAGGGGAGGGCAACAGTTCGGGGATATCGTCTGAGGCCCCTTGGGACGCGCGTACGTGTCATGGCAGCCGAGATTTGGTGGATTTGGACTTTTTCGAGGTCGATACGCATCCCTCAACTCCTTCCTTTCTGTCGGCAGACTCTTTGGATTTATCGCGGCACGTGTCAAGGCTCCCAATGCTTCCAACACGCGGATCTGGTGCTATCTATGCATGGGCCTCTTCGCGGGTTATGCCTGACCCGGTTGTGGTTTCGGAGCCCATTCTTTGGACAACCGATTATCTGTGTCCGCAGCCCATTAATGCCGTGGCCTACACTCCGTCGGCCCTTCTGGATGACATGTATTCTCCTTCCTTCATGCTGTCGGCTACCTCCTCATCTTCCCAGGGCGATCCTCCTGCTTCTATGACAGATGAGGGTGTTGGTACGATTCTCTCCCCAGTCTCCCAGGGGGTGTCCTCTCCTCGGGGATCACCGGCTGGTGGCGGGAGTCCTGGGGACGCTTTGGCTACCTACTCTGGTGGCGGGACTCCTGGGGACGCTTAGGCTACCTCCTATGGTGGCCCTCCTGCTGATTTGCCTGCGGGGAATTCACCCCCCTCTCGGTTTGGTCGAAGCTACAGTCGAAGACGGCCTTCTCGCATTGGAGATTCTTTCATTTCTTCTTCTCAGTTGCTGCGCGAGGCCGTGGCGGAGGCGGCTGGTCTAACCCCAATTGGGGGGCGATCGCTTGGTGGCTTATGAAGATCTTCTGCTGGCACGTTGTGGACTCGGGGCCCCTCATGGTGTTAATGAAGATTTTGTCCTGGAATGTACGTGGTCTTGGGGACCTTAATCGTAGGCGCGCATTGAGGGCGCGTCTTTTGGAATGGGATTGCGACATTGCTTTTATTCAAGAAACCAAACCGTCGGCGATGGATGTCGATCTGTGGAGGTCCTTCGGTGCTGGACATATGGATGCCTTTCGTTCGTTGGATGCGATTGGCGCGGGCGGCAGAATCATTGTGGCTTGGCGTTCCTCCCGTTTCTCCTTCTCATCTATGCGGCTTGGGCGGCACTCCCTCTCTGTGGTTTTGACCTTGTCTGATGCTAATGCTTTCGTCGCCTTTACTTGTGTCTACGCGCCTACTTCTCATATCATTCGCCAGGAACTTTGGGAGGATTTACGCGAGGACGCTCACGCTTTTGGGGACATGCCTTGGCTTTTGGGGGGTGATTTCAATGTCACATTGCTCTCGCACGACCGCCCTCGTGGCCGCGGGGGGCAGGATCCTGGTTCTGGTGATTTCATGGAGCTCATTCGTGACCTGGCTCTGGAGGGGCTCGTGCCCAATGATATTTCGTACACTTGGAGGAATAATACATCCAGATCGCGGATCGACAGATTCTTGGCGAATAATCGCCTGATGGAGTTCTTTCCTTTATGCGCGGTGACCTCTCGACCGCGGTCTTTCTCTGGCCACGGCCCCATTATTTGGGATTCTGGGGATGATCATCGTCCTCGCGGCCTCTTCCGATATGAGAGATGTTGGCTTCTCGAGCCGGGTTTCAAGGACCTCGTGCGCAATCACTCGGCGTAGACCACATACGCGGGTAGTGTTGTCCGACGCTTCGATCATAAACTCTCATCGCTCAGAAAGATGTTGGCTTCTTTTAAAAGGGAATCTCGTCAGGCACGTATTGTCGCTCGCAAGGAGGCGGACGAAGTGATAATGAGGTTGGACCTAGTTGAGAACGAGAGGGATTTTCTTCCGGATGAACTGGCCGCGCGTGCTGCGGCTGCTGAACAGGCAAGGCTGGAGGACCGAAAGAGGTCGATCGAGTGGCGCCAGCGTTCGCGGTTGCGGTGGCTCAAGGAGGGGGATGCGAACACTGCTTTTTTCCACAGGGTTGCGAGTGGCAGATGGCGTGCCAATTCTATTTCTTCTCTTATGGTCAATGGTGCTCTCTTCCAGGGGGAGAAGGAGATGGGTGAGGCTGTGGGGAATTATTTTAGGGGCGCGTTTGGGCACCTTGCACCACGAACGTGGAGATGGTCGGGGCGTGGGGCCTCCACTCTTTCAGCGCATGATGCGGAGGCTCTTATCCGCCCACTTTCTATGGAGGACCTCAAGGGGGCTGTCTGGGATCTCAACTCCGATGCTGCTCCGGGTCCCGATGGCTTCCCCGTGTCTTTTTACAGGGACTTCTGGGAAGTCGTCGCTAATGACGTTTTGGACGTCGCGCGAGATTTCTGTGAGGGTAACCGTGGATTTGATAAACTCAATAGGGCTCTTATTGTTCTTATTCCAAAGTCTACTTCGGCCAATCGAATTGAGGATTTTCGGCCGATATCCATATCCAATGCCATTTACTTAATCATTGCAAAGGCTCTGGCCAGGCGGCTCGCTCCCCTCCTCGACTCGCTCATCTCGCCTTCACAGGCCGCTTTTGTTCGCGAGAGGCAAATCAGTGATTGCTTTGCGGTGGTGTCGGAGATTATAGAGGCGTGGCGCAAAAACTGTACGAAGGGGATTCTTTGGAAGATTGACTTTGCGAAGGCTTACGATACACTTGATTGGCGGTTTCTGTGGTCGGTACTTAAGAGGAGGGGGTTTCCATCGATTTGGATCTCCTGGGTGCGGCGTTGTGTGACCACAGCTTCCCTTTCCGTTCTTCTCAATGGCCGCACGGCTGGGGGCTCCTTCCAACCTCGGAGGGAGGTGCGACAGGGGTGTCCCCTTGCTCCCCTATTATTTGTTTTGGCGGTGGACGTCTTGCCGCGCATGATTGATGGTGTGTCTGCGGTCGGGCTCACTCGCGGATGCTCCTTTGGTCCCTATCATGTCCCAGTTATACAGTTTGTTGATGACACAATCTGCTTCATCGAGGGCGGTACCTCCAACGTCTCGAGTATGGCTATTACCCTGCAATTATTCAGCGAGCTATCGGGCCTCCTCATTAATGGGAATAAGTCCAAGGTTGTTCCTTTCTTTACGCCTCCTGCGGAGATTGGGGATTGTGCATGGCTATTGGGCTCTCCCCCTGGCGATCTCCCTTTTGATTATCTGGGGCTGCCTTTGACGGTGGGCCGCGCTCGCATTCGTGATTGGAGGGCAGTTGTGGAGAAGATGGAGGCTCGGTTGGCCGGGTGGCGTGCGGCTCTACTATCCCGGGGTGGTCGGTTAGTTCTACTAAAATCCGTTTTATCTTCGATCCCAATTTACTTTTTCTCTGTGCGTGGAATGCCAAAGGGGATCCGATCAAGGTTGGAGAAGTGCATGCGGGGATTCCTTTGGGGAAAGAAGGGGGGTGGGAGAAGGGGAATGCATCTGGTGGGGTGGGATGAGGTTACGCGGCCTAAGCGGGAGGGGGGCTTGGGCGTGAGGCAGATGGAGGTGGTGAATGATGCCCTCTTGCTCAAATGGGCGGCTAGGGTTTGGGGTCGAGAGGAGAACTTCATGTTAAATTGTTTGAGGGAGGCCGCGGGGGTCGACATGAGTTCCGCTTCTAGGGGGGATTACAGGGTCACTTTTCATCTTTTTGGCGTGGAGTGGTTGACGCCCTTAATCGTAACAGATCATTATTTACGCCTAAACTCGGCGATGGGAATTCGCTTCGCTTCTGGGTGGATGATTGGACCGGGAGGGGTGCACTCCAGGACTTATACCCTCGGTTGTTCGCGCTGGTGAATGACAAAGACGCTACCGTGGCTTCTTGCTGGGGCGGGGGCTCTTGGTGCCCTTCAATTGCAGCTAATTTATCGGACCAGCGCTTGGAAGACTTCATCTCTCTCATGGCTGCTCTCGCAGACGCTCCCAAGCTTTCCATTGGTCGTGATCATTTGGTTTGGAAGGATGGCTCGTTCTTTACTAGAAAGGCGTACCAGGCTCTTATTCCTCCCAATGTCGGGGATTACGCAACCTTCTTGCGGGATTGTAGATTCTTTTGGGGACTCAAGCTCCCTGAGCGCATTGGCATATTCCTCTGGCTATTGCGGCGTGGTAGACTGTTAACTCGTGACCGCTGTGCTATTATGTTTCCCAATGCCTCGCCCAACTGTGGCCTTTGTGACTCGGAGACGGAGACTATTGAGCGCCTTTTCTTTCACTGTGGATGTGTCCGTGCCCTTTGGGACGACATGGGCTGGCTTAACTTCTCCACCTTTGTTTCGTTCTGCGAAAGCTTGGTCAACTCTAGGGGCCGTCCTCGGGTGGATCTGCTGGAACCGATTGCGCGGCTATGGAGCATTTGGTTGGGAAGAAATGAAGCTCTTTTCGCTAGGCAGAGGTTCTACACGGAGAATATACGTATATCGGCTTCGCGATTCCTTCTTGATTGGTCATCTGGGTAGGATGCTACTTTTGTAACGGGGGGTATCTCATCTTGGATACCATCCGCTTTTTGTTTTTTGGGCTGCTGTTCGTCACTACTCTCCTGTAAGTATTTCTCTAACATCTTTATTAATGCATTGGGGCGAGCACTGATGAGTGCATCCCCCTTTTTTTAGCGTAAAAAAATAAACAACCACCAGAGTATACGTTGAGTCACTGCAGTATGTTTGCCATGTACTCGGTGAGAGAGAGTTTTCAGTTTGTCTAAACCATTACATGCTCCAGCTTCAGGGGCGGCATTGAGAATAGTGAAATGTTAGTTCAGTTAAGTACATGGATCTGTCGAGGATCCAGTTACATACCACTCATATGTTTAGTCACATATTGTCTACCGGTGGGACGTAGGTGTGTTGATAAGGTCATATAAAAGGCTCCATTCCTCTTATATTCTTCAAGAAAGTTAATAACATGATATACCATGTGTTGGGGACGGATCTGATCAAGCACCACACGACTAGAACCACAATCGAAGAAGAAAACATGCACAATCACACAAGACAAGGATTTATAGTGGTTCGACAATGTTCCTACTCCACTTGCTCACACTAGACTCTCTCTACTATTTCTTGAATGATGTTTTTGGATATAATATATGGTGTCACAGGGCTCCTTTTATATTACAACAAAAGAATACCAAGTATTCGACAATCCCCACCATCAGCTCTCAGCCAATCAGGATGCAAGAGGTGGACTGAGCATCTCAACAATCCAACCCAACAGCTCTCAGCCAATCAGAATGCAGGAGGCGGATCAGACAACTCAGCAATCCAACCCAACAGCTCTCAGCCAATCAGAAGGCATGAGAGAGATCAGCCACATCGGCAATGCTCTCCACTAGTATTCAGTCAATCAGTCTTCACAGGATAAATCTCAACAATCTCCCACTTAAAGACTGATTTGTGGTACACATCACATCTTCAATATTCCTGGTGTAAGCTTTCCCTTGTATCTATGCTTGAAGACCAATAGAAGCTGAACATGTCTTCAGTTTCTCTACTGTTACGGACTTTGTGAACATATCAATAGGATTTTATAATGTGTGGATCTTCTTCAACTTAAATTGCACATCTTCTAGCTACGTCCGAATGAAGCGGTACTTCACATCAATGTGCTTAGTCCTCGAGTGAAAGACAGAATTCTTTGCAAGATGAATTGCACTTTGACTGTCGTTGAATAATTGACAATCTTCACATTCTTTATTCAGTTCTTTCATCAGACCCTTCAACCATATCATTTACTTGCAAGCCTCTGTTGACGCCACATATTTTGCTTTCATGATCAAGATGGTCACTATCTTCTGGAGTCTAAAGATCCAACTAATGGCTCCACTGCCCAGGGTAAAGATATACCTTGTTGTGCTTTTCCTGCCATTGATATCTCCTGCAAAATCTGAGTCCACAAAACTTCAAATGGAAATGTCAGTGTTCCCATAACACAATGCCATGTTAGAGGTACATTTCAGATAGCGTAGAATCCACTTTACATCTTCCCAATGTTCCTTGCCAGGAATCTGGTCACAACTCCCACTGCATGGGAGATGTCAGGCCTTGTGCAAACCACTGCGTACATCAAACTACTAACTGAGACCGGTAGGGTACTTTTGACATGCACTCATACTCCTCCGTAGCAGGTTCTTTCTCCTCTGGAAGTTTGAAGTGGCTCCCTAAAGAGGTTAGAATAGATTTCGCATTTTTCATATTAAATCTCTCAAGTACCTTCTAGATGTAATCTGATTGAGATAATCTCAGCTTATTGTTCTTCATGTATCTGATAATCTGCATTCCAAGGATTTTTTTCCAGGACCTAGATCCTACATTTCAAACTCCTTGGACAACATTGCCTTCAGATTTGCTATTTCTTCGTTGCAGGAGCATGCAACAAGTATATCATCTACATACAATAATAAAATGATGTAAGGCATACCAAGCTTCTTGAAGTAGCAACAATGGCCAGCATTATATTTGCGAAAGCATGTATTTGTCATAAAATCATCAAATTTTTTGTATCATTGTCTTGGTGCTTGCTTCAAGCCATAAAGGCTTTTTCTGAGCTTGCATACCATGCCTTCCTTTCCAGTAGCTACATAGCCCTCTAGTTGTTGCATGTAGATGTCCTCCTCAAGATCTCCATGGAGAAATGTTGTCTTAACATCCAACTGCTCCAAATGTAGGTTCTCAGCTGCAACAATGCTCAATACTGCTCTTATGGTTGAGACCTTTACAACATATACAAAGATCTCTGTGAAATCGACTCCTACTTTCTATTGAAAGCCCTTCGCCACTAGTCGAGCCTTGTATTTAATGGAACCATCAGCTTCCTCCTTCACCATGTACATCCACTTGTTGTGCAGAGCCTTCTTTCCCTACAATAGTGGGACTAAATCCCATGTTTTGTTTCTTGAGAGAGATTTCATCTCCTCATCCATGGCTAACTCCCACTGATTCCTTGTTTCACCTTGTATAGTTTCATCAAAGCATTCAGGCTCCCATTATCAATCAACAATAAATAATTCAAGGAAGGTGAATACCTTGCAGTGGGTTTGTTGATTCAGGAAAATTTCTGTAGCATCGGAGTTTGCGTATTATCATGTGGGATGGGTTGCACAGTCTCATCACTTGGCAATAATGTGCTTTGTTCAGGAGTCTCATCAAACTCCACAAAGTTTGGATCTTCAATTGTCTTTCCTTTTATCAATTCATCCTTATATAAGAAAGACTCAGAATATGACATCAATGCTTCTGACTGTCTTCTTGTTCTCCAAATCCCACAATCTATATCCATAGTGATATGTACCATAGCCAACAAAGGTACACTTCCTTACTTTGGGGTCAAGCTTTCCTCTGTCTTCCTGCTCAATGTGAACATAACCTATGCATCCAAAGATAAGTAAATGAGAAAGTATTACTTCCTTTCCTGTCCACATTTCTTCTGGAAGATCCCCATCTAAAGCAGCAGATGGACCTCGGTTGATTAAGTATGCAGTTGTATTCACTGCATCAACCCAATGTCGCTTGGGTAGACCTGCATGTATCCTCATACTTCTCGCACGCCCTAGAATCAGCAACACCATTCTGTCTGCGCTTTCTTGTGATCGTTTTCAATCTCCTGATCCCGTTCTTGGCACGGTAGGATTCAAACTCCTTACCGCGGTATTCTCCCGCATTGTCTGACTTAAGACATTCAACTTTAAACACGTCTCAGTCTCAACTAAGGCCTTCCACATTTTGAATGTCTCAAACACATTGGATTTATGTTTGATAAAATAAACACACAATTTTCTAGTTGCATCATCAATGAAAGTAATAAAATAATGAGATCCGTCAAGGGAAAGTACCTGAGATAGACCACATACGTCTGTATGAACCAGCTCTAGTCTTTCAGTCTTTCGTACTCTTGCAGTCTTTGTGAAACTGACTTTCTTCTGCCTTTTCCAAGATACAATCTTCACAGAAGTCTAGATGAACAGTCTGCAATCCTATCAACTTTCCTTTCTTCTGCGTGATCTTCATTCTCTTTTCACTCATGTGACCAAGTCATCTATGCCAAGTGTTAGCATCACGCCCAGATGATGCCAACATTTACCCTGTCATATGACCTTGATGCAATATAAATGGTTTCTTCTTTCTTACCTCGAGCAAGGATCAATGATTCCTTTGACATCTTCCACGAATCTGAATCAAATGATGTCACCACACCACTTTCTGATAGTTGTCCAACATATATGAGATTCCTTGTTAGACTGGGTACATGTCTAACATTCTTCAATCTCAAGAAGCCACCATTGGGTTGGGATATGCCAATGTCTCTCTTTCCAATTATGTTGCAGCATTCAACATCTCTCAGATATACCTTTCTAAAATCACCTTTCACATAATTTTGGAGGATATCCCTTTGTGAAGTGGTATGAAATGAAGCACCCGAATCCATAATCCACGACTCACTTCGAGGCCCGAGCATCTGCAACACATATTAAGGTATTGTTATCCTCATCATCAGTAAGATTTACAGTGTTCTTACCTTTGTCATTTTCTCCTTGCTGCTTTCTTGCGGCCTTGCATTCTGTCTTGTAATGCTCCTTTTGATTACAATTCCAGCAAACCACGGACTTCAGATCTCTGGATTTGGATCTTCCTCTTATCGACTTTCTCCTGGATTGCTTTTGGTTCATGTAGCTCTTCCTGCTTCTTCCTTCTGTATTCAAGGCAGAACATGGTGAGTGTCCCTCTTCAAACATCTTCCGTTGTGCCTCTTCTCCAA
The DNA here is from genome assembly GCA_037367405.1 of Ottelia alismoides. Classification (NCBI taxonomy): domain Eukaryota; kingdom Viridiplantae; phylum Streptophyta; class Magnoliopsida; order Alismatales; family Hydrocharitaceae; genus Ottelia; species Ottelia alismoides. Next base: position 319,976 of record JAZKJV010000007.1, read on the forward strand.
GAAGAAGACCAGCAACATCCTTCAACTTCAACTTTGCAAAACCAGAGGACTTGCTAACCGCTACAACTAAAGCATTCCAATATCAGGTAAACTAGAAAGAAGTAGAAGAGCTTTTACCTCATCAACAAAAACGATCTTCACAGACTCCAACTGATTGATGATACTGTTCAGATAATTCAAGTGTGAAGCCACTACAGAGTTCTCATTCATATTTAAATTGAAAAGCTTCTTCATCAAATACACCTTATTTGATGCGGATGGCTTCTCGTACATCTTTTCAAGAGCTTTGAAAAGATTCATCGTCGTCGTCTCCTTTGCGATATTTGAAGCCACCGATGGAGCAAGGTTGAGCATTACCGTTCCTAGAGCATTTCGGTCTAGGACCTTCCACTCATCATCCTTCATGGCTTCAGACTTCTTCCCTTAGATCGGAAGATAGAGATCCTTCTGATATAGAACATCTTCAATCTGCATCTCCAGAACGCGAAGTTCGATGAATCGAACTTCTCGATCTTGACCTCTGATTCTTCCGTCATCTGTGTAGAGGCTGATCTTCGAATCTTGCTCTAATACTAGTCGTTTGGGATGGATCTGATCAAGCACCACACGACTAAAACCACAATCGAAGAAGAAAGCATGCACAATCGCACAAGAGGATGATTTATAGTGGTTCGGCAATGTGCCTACTCTACTTGCTCACACCAGACTCTCTCTACTATTTTTTTTGAAGCCAAAGCTCTTCGGGGGATGCACGCTATGGTGATCGCCCCAAAATTTTATTAAAAAGGCGGAGAAGGAAAGGAAGAAGAGAGTGTTATAGATGCCTAGGATCGAGCGGATCCCGCAGGAAACCCAAAAAGAGAAACACATTACAGTAGCAGCCAGTCATTGACAAGCAAATAGACGTGTGCGAGAATATTCTCCTTGTAAAACCTTTGACCCCTGAAAATCTTCGCGTTCCGTCCAAGCCACAACGCCCAAATGCACGTGAAAGGGCGGAGCAGCTCCCTCCTCGCCCTATCTTTATTTGAACGCAACGAGTCCCAAAACGACGAAGCTGAAGAGGCGTTAATCCACGGTATTTGGGCCTCCTTCCAAATTGTAGCAGTGTTCGGGCAGAGAAAGAAGAGGTGCTCCAAGGTCTCCACACTGCCACCACACAGCGCACAGTCCAAGGAGTCGATTCCCGCAGCAAACCTCGCACATCTATCTCGGGTCAACACCCTCCCGCGTCTCAAAAGTCACAGGAAGAAAACAACCCTCTCCGGGAGCTTCAGACGCCACATCCAACTAAGATCCTTGCACATGAGGTCCTGCTGCGAGGTCGGCTGCTGTGAGATGGCCCTGAACGCCCGCTTTGTGGAGAAGACGTCATCGCGCCAAACCCAATGATCCCTGCCACTCGAGGGCGTGGGCGCAACCCTAAGAAGCTGGAGGAGAGCCAAGAGGTCTTCAAACCGCTCATCCGAGAGGTTGCTAGCAAAAGAAGGGAACCACTCGTTCCCACTCCATGAGGAGGCCACCGTCGCACGAGAATCTGTAGCCAGAGCGCAAAGGCGAGGGAAAGAATCACCGAGAGAGCTCGTCCCCACCCAACTGTCGCGCCAGAACAGAAAGGAGTTACCATCCCCAAGCATAGGGTTAAGAGATGAGAATAGCGCCTAACTGCCGATGTGATCCCCCGCCAGAAGGGGGTTCCAGATCGCCGAGTATCCACGTCGCGCAACATCTCCACCCCGAGAGATAAAACATCCCGCAACATGGAGGGAAAGAAGCTGTTGGCGCTGCCCCAAAGCATGTTGACCCACTTGAGCATCAACGCATCATTAACCAAATCCAGCCGCCGTATGCCAAGACCACCATCGCACTTTCTCTTCGCCACCTCCTCCCAGGCCACCAAGTGAAGACCCCGCGAGAGGGCCCCCTTCTTCCCCAAAGGAAGCTCCGCATGAGGCCCTCGAGGCGCCTCCTAATCCCCACCGGAATAATCTAGTTTGAAAGGAAGTAGATAGGGATAGAAGCAAGGACCGACCTAATAAGAACGAGTCGGCCTCCCCGAGAGAGCAACGCCGCACTCCACCCTGCTAGCCTCCTTTTTGCCTTGTCCACCACCTTGTGCCAATCATGCAACCTCGACCTCCTCGCTCCCAGCGGCAGCCCAAGATAATCGATTGGGAGAGAAGAGGGAAGACTTCCCAGAAGGTCCCCACAAGCCGCTGCCGAGCCCGCATCCCATGCGAAAGGAATCAATTTGGATTTGGATTGATTAATGAGGAGCCCCGAGAGCTCACTAAAAATTTTCAACGTCACCGACATCCCTCTGACCTCCTCCAAGCCTCCCTCGATGAAAACTATAGTGTCATCCGCATATTGAAGGGTAGGAACGTTCCGGTAGCCGCACGAGAAACCCAAGGAGAGGCCGCGCGCAATCACTCTAGCCGCCATCCTAGGCAGGACATCCGCCGCAATAACGAATAACATGGGTGCCAAAGGGCACCCCTGCCGCACACCCCTTCTCGGTTGAAACCGACTGCCTACGACACGACCATTCAACATAATAGAGAATGAGGCAGTAGTAATGCATCGTCGCATCCACGAAATCCACATATTTGGAAATCCACGAGCCCGCAGCACCCTCCACAGAAAGTTCCAGTCCAATGAGTCATAGGCCTTTGCGAAGTCCACCTTCCAAAGGATCCCCTGTTTCCCCCTCCTCACCCAGTTCTCCACCATCTCAGAAGCAAGAGCCGTAACATCGGAAATTTGGCGACCACGGATGAAAGCAACCTGCGAGGGCTCGATTAAATCTTCAAGCAACGACGCTAACCTCTGCGCCATAACCTTTGCAACGATCAAGTATAAAGCATTGGAGATCGCGATTGGCCGAAAGTCTTCAATAGCATGTGGACAGGAGGTCTTAGGTAACAAAACAATGAGAGCCCTATTGATCTTATCAAAACCCTTGTTTCCACCGCAAAATTCCGATACCACCTCCCAAACTTCCAACCCCACCACCTCCCAGAAGTCCTTGTAGAACGCAATTGGGAAACCATCCGGACCTGGCGAGGCGTCACTGTTGAGATCCCAAACAGCACACTTGACCTCATCCAAAGAGATCTCCTTTATCAGCTCCGCACAACGCGCGGACGATAGCTGCGAGGTATCCTCCCCCAACCAGTACCAACGACGGGGTGCACGAACCGAGGAAAACTCCCTGAAGTATGCGGCCACCTCGTCCCCCAAAGCCTCCTCGCCACAGGGCTCCTTTTATAGGGCACCTCGTCCCCCAAAAACTCCCTTCCTTGCGCCCCTTCCTCGATCTTACTCTCTCTACTATTTCTTGAATGATGTTTTTGGATACAATATATGGTGCCACAGGGCTCCTTTTATACTACAACAAAAGAATACCAACTATTCAGCAATCCCCACCATCAGCTCTAAGCCAATCAAGATGTAGGAGGTGGATTGAGCATCTCAGCAATCCAACCCAACAGCTCTCAGCCCAGAACGAGGAGGCAGATCAGACACCTCAGCAATCCAACCTAATAGCTCTCAACCAATCAGAATGCAGGAGGGAGATCAGCCACATCAGCAATGTTCTCCACTAGTATTTAGCCAATCAGTCTTCACAGGATAAATCTCAACACTCTGTCTCTCATGGAGTAGGATGGTCTTTCAGGGCCATCTCAAGCCACATAAATATATATATATATATTCAAATGCTTGTGCTACGATGTTTATTATCTACATACAAGATTTCCACGTATCTATAGACACTCTTGTACAAACATGGTCTTGATATAAAGGATTTCTGGTTTTGTTTCGATTGAACATTGTTGCAACTGATGATTTAGGGTTCAAGGCATATCAACATCAAAAAATAAAGAATGATTTTACATACATATATTCAACTTGTGTCGTTTTTATCATGCTCTGATTGACTACTTGTGATTGAATGCAATTTCTACACACTGGATACATGTTATAAACATCCAACGAAAGAAACAAACCATTAGGCAGGTGATGGTGCAAAAACAAATCCTACAATAGACTTCAAATGGACAATCAAATGAAAGAATTACATATATTATTCCACGTCATCTTGCCAAATAACACTAGGGTCCATTTTGTCTGGAGACTCGGCAAGGATGTGAAATTTCTTATGTCTTCCCATAATCTTGGTCAAATTTCAATGCAGGAACAGATGTATTGACAAGGATTGGTTCATTAATAAACAGAACAGAGGATAAAGGAAACACAATCTATTTAGACACATTCTAATCACCCGAAACAATCGGTGATGGTTGTAATTAGGAACAATCACATAGACAATCACAACAACCCCTAGAGATAAAACTGCAACTAGAGTCCTAAGAATTGACAACGTAAGGGTAATTAAAAAGGAAACATGGCGAAAGACAATGAAAATGAGAAGAGTGGACTATATCTAAAATGATCCTACTCTTCAACACGCATGTAAGCACATGCACATGCATATGCACGCGAAGAGAATGACATTAGGCATAGTTTATCACAGATTATTGTGAAGTATACAATGCAAATAGGTTAAAGCAATTCTGAAATCACTAGAGGAAATTAACACTTTTGATTTTCGAAGACCGCCAAGATCAAATAACATGGGACATTCTTGGATTAAAAGATGATCAAAAGTTCATGATGTTAAGCTTTATGCTTTGGAGAACTCCATGGTGCTCGTATGTCGTCAAAACATGCTTATTCTGATTGTTTGGCACCCTTTTGAATTTGTAATGTCTATTAATATGAATTTTTACATGTAGTAAGAGCTGAAATTTGCAGTAATCACAAAAAGGTGCAAGATAAAAACTTTCATACCTGAACTGAAGATGCAGGCGATGGTATTGAGCCAAGGCCACAATCACAAACATGCACTCCTAGTTCATCATCCAGAAGAACATTAGCAGATTCAATGTTCTGGTGTATCACTGGTGGATTATAGCCCTCGTGAAGGTACCTTCATCAAAGACAACATATTATGGTTCGGACTGTAACTTCTCATGTTAGAGGATAAATACGTGTAGACGACCAATAGGAAGCTCCTTAACAAGTGAATCTCGCATTTTTTCCTGTGGATAAAAAAACTTACTCCAAAGCCTTGGCCATTCCTAGCGCAATTTGTATGCGTGCATTCCAAGACAACTTCCTTCTCAAATCATCTTCTCCGTGTAGGACATCATACAAGGTCCTTAGGTAGAATTGATTGTACACAAGTAGTTGTTGGTCATATTTCACACAATAGCCAACAAGCTCGACAATATTAGGGTGTCTGAGTTCTGAGATGCTAAGTACTAATTCCATAAAACTTCTGCGGGTAGTTTGGCTTCTCCGTTGTCCAATTTCATAACCATCAATTGCTAGACAAGCATATGAACCAAATATCATCTTAGGAAAAATATATGGAGAAGAGATAGATAATAAGGTGGGAATTATTAGAATGAAACAAGTTAATGGAGTAAAGATAGAAAGGAAGGATGCAGAAGAAAGATATACATGAATGTAATTCAGTAAAAAAAGATAAACACCAGAGAAATTGCAAGAAATCATCGCACACAAAAAATTAACTCCAAATTTAGCCCGCTGAAAACTGAACATGAAAGCTAGATGAGTAATTCATAAAACATGCACCTAGAAAATTCTTGACACCACTTGTAATAGCAGTGAATAATCACCTGATCTAAAAAAATGGCGTATTAGACAATGCTATAACTTTTCCAAATGTCTCTTGTTTTAATAGTGTTGTGATATCAACCAATATTTCAATTAGGATTTAGTTATTTTGTAAAAGCTGTTAGTATGGCCGTCAATGGGTTCGATTTGGGGTAATAGTGGAGAATTAACAATTTAAAGTGAAGCCACGAACCACACACCATTACGATCCAGAATCACGACCACACCAATCAACTGACTCCCAGAAAAGGCCTCCGTACAACATGTCACCACCGAATTTAGACCAGTCATCGCTCAAATGTCCCTTGAGACATCACACCCAAAGAGCAGAAGATCGACATCCTCTACCACCACAAAGCACCACACTCAAATGTCCCTTGAGACACCACACCCAAAGAGCAGAAGATCGACATCTCTACCACCACAAAGCACCACAGGCATGTCTCATTCGTACCTTTGAAAAATCTGATCCTATGCTCACCAGTCATTAAGAAGAAGATTCTTTTAGATACTTGAGATCTATTTTGCAACATGATGGGAAAACCGATGCGAATGTTACTCATAAAATAAATGCAGGTTGACTAAAGTAAAGATGAGCCTCTATTGTTCTATGATAAGAAAATTCCTTTGAAAATCCAAAGGAATTATTACAAAGCATCTGAGAGACCCACTATACTCCATAGATCTAAATGTTGGCCTATGAACCGTAGACATGTGTAGAGAAAGATAATAGCAGAAAAGAAAATACTAAGGTGGATGTGTGGTCATACAAGGAAAGATCGGATTCGGAATGATGCGATCAGAAGAAAATGTAACATCTGGATCTGCACAAACCCGAGCCCCGCCCGATTAGGGTCTATATAACTAAATAAAGTTATTAATCAACGTAAAATAACACAAATCGGTCAACTGATCGTGAATCAAAAGTCATTCGGGTGAAATCAATCAAAAATCGATCGCATAGTAATGCGTGCCCGAAAAAGCCGCGACACAAATTCGGAAACCGAGAAATAAACAGAGATCAAATAAATGTCTGATTCGATGAGATAAAATCAACGGAATCGATCGTTCGCCGATCGGAGGTCATTTGATATTTTAAAACCGCAAAATTTAGCTATAAACCAAATCATATCTCGGAAATTTCGGGGATTCATCTTTGATCCAAAGTATATGAATATTATACTCATTTTGATCGTCATTCAGAGACGGTCAAAACGAGCTATTGTACACCAAAATCCGACACCTGAGGTGCATATACGGTCAACTTCGGTTTTCTAAATATAAGAGAGCTATTGTTAAACATAATAAAAAAATAAAAATAAAAATTTTTATTTCAATCTGGACAGCAGACTATTGTGTACAACAGTCACTTGGCTCCCTCCACATGGCCTTGCAGGTGTCCACTTGGACAACAAAGCCCCTCTCCTAACTTATATAAACACCAAACCACTCTCCCCCTTGTACCTCTATTTTCTCTCCATTTGCTCCAGCCGTAGAAGCTATATCCTCCACATTTTGCTGCAATTCCAGCCCTGACCAGACAGTCCAATTAGGCATCCCTCCAGCCCTTTCTCCTCTTCGATTATTGCTGCTATAATTCTCCCCAAAAGAAGCTGCACATTCTCAGCTCAAGCTGTTGCAAGCAATCCTCCAGGCAACAACTCAGTTCTCCAGTGCTGCATGTTACTAATTGAAGCCCAAAGATGATCTCCAAACTTGGAGATCAAGGTACAATCTCCCCATTTCTCCCTTTATTCTTCTCTTAATATCTCCCCAACTTTTCCAAACGAGGGAGCCCTTCTCTCCCATTCTTCTTCCCCATTTCATCCCTAATTTTTCCAACGTATGAACTCCTTCTCCCTTTTCTTTCTCTCAAAATCCAGCCATTGGGAACCCCAAATTGCTTTCCTTGCTTGTTGGAATTATTGTCCAGCACCTTTTGTGATGTTGCTGCAACCCTTTTGCCAAGACAAACTACAACTACGACTTCTCCAGCAGCTGAATTTCAGCCAAAACTGCTTCCCAAGATCCTTGGAACCTCCAAACAATCAATTGGGAGCTGCTGCATGTTAAGATATTCTCGATTCTTGGAGATATCTTTAGGTATAATCTACAACCATCCTCTTGTTTCCTTCTATGTTTACATTTAAACCAATTTCAAGACCACTTTTATACCTAGATTTTTTTGATCAAATATGGAGAAACCAAAAGTACAAATTTAACCTCTTTTTGCTACCTCCATGAATTCTGCAATTTAACATATCTTTTAATATGCAATCTTTTCTAATTATTTACCGAAACTACTAGTTCGTTTGGTTGCAGGGTTGGACAGGGTTGGGTTGGGTTGGGGTACCCCTGTGAATAGTAAACTGTGAGGAGGATTGGGGGGTTGGAAGGAGGGGTACCCCGGGTTGGGCCAACCCAACCCTGTCCAACCCTGCAACCAAACGGAGCTGCTTCAATTTTTTAATTTATTCCCATACTTAATTACAAAGTAATGATGGTGTACCCATCTTCTGAGGAGCAAATAGTGAAGTTTAATCGTTCACACTAATCTAGGTTTAGCATGTCACTCCTGCAAGTTGCAATAACAATCTCATGGTGCTAATGCTATAAAAAAATGTCAGTATCCAATTAGGAAAAAAATGAAAAAAAATATTTCAAAGATAAGTACAGACTACACTGTGGGTCATGATTATTGTCTATGGCCTATCTTTTATTTGTTCAGAAGAAGCAAAATTTGTGATATAACAATTGCGTGTAAGAGATAAATTTATGAAGGCATAGGTGGTTATTTGATGATTCAGAATGACAATGGTTAATATAATTATTCGTGATATTGGCTTTCTAATCTTTGTATTTGACTCCTAACAGTATGAACTGGAAGAGGAATAAGTGTATGAAATATGGATGAGAATATAACAATGATATTATAATTGACAACCGCTATCATCCTTTTGATTTGGATGCTCACTGGAATGACTTGATTCATTGGGTAGATTGTTCATTGAACCAGTAGCATGTAAGTATATAACATGAAGATAGGAGCAACTAGAACGAACTAATTAGGTAATCAATATAGGTATATAGAGACAGTTAGAATCTGGGCTCATGTGTTAACATAGAATGAGGTATGCAGTTTGGTCTATGCATGCCGATTATGATTTATTTTCCATGAGAATTGCAACAAATGATTGATTTTTCAGACCCCTGCACATTAGGAGTACTCAACATCCTCAATCCGACATGTATGCGTGAAAAATCTATGTTATTATCTTCTTCTTACAAAAAAACCACATGAAAATCTCAATTCTCAACTGAGCCTTGGTTCTCCAAATCAACCTCCAGTTTCTAGCTTTCATGGTATTGCCCATAACAAAATGAGAGAATCTCATATGTCTTTTTCACCGTAAAGTCATCATTTTTAATCACACTAGACTTGATGATAGAACATCAGAAGAGGTTAACTCCTCTAGGATGCAAAGTTATTCTCAATCTACATTACATTCAATTGATTTCAAATTCATTCAAGTGCATTTCACTTTTGATTTGCTTAACTTTCTCCGTTCAGTGACTTCCGTTAACAAAATAGTTAAGAGGGAATGGGGGTGTTATGATATATACAGGTGGTTACCACACCAAGTACCTAGACACAATGGATGAATCTGATTTTGATCTAGTTGTCATTCGACTTATATTAACTAAAATAAAAGAAGTAAGAAGAAGGCAGGGGCCAGTAAACCAACTTGATCGAACATACTCATAATAAGATTTGACTTAGATACATTGATATTTATCTTGATCAAACAATCCTAATCAGTGATAACAGAATTGTTGCCGGTCAAGGTGCCCTTTACACCTGACTGTGCGAGGGTGCGGTGACCCTCAACTGGGCGGGAGATAGGAAGTCCAGTTAGGGCAGCGGCCGCTTAGTGCGTGGGTCTAGAATCCTAGTCTTTTTCTCAGTTTTTCACGAGCGCTCACAATTTTACGCCTCTCTGGGATTCAAGGTTTTCTTTTAAAGACCAGTTCCGCTGACCCTTGTTCTTTAGGATACCTAGGCTGGAGGACCCTCGGTTTTAGTTTTTCGAGCTCGTTTGCCTGTACCGGTTTTCTTTTAGAGTGACTTTTCCGGAGAGTCTCTCTCACCCGTCTCAGTGGCGTAGTTTTGGAGTAGACCTATCCCTCTACTGGACCGCACTTTCACTTAGAGGGCGAGATGGAAGAGTCTCTTAGGAGACTACCTCATCGCTTGAGTTTTGGTTACCGTTCCGTCAATAGACTTGGCAATGGTTACATGTGAATCAGTTACAATTGGAATTTGGAGAAGTTACAATTGAGTTTGGAATGAGTCCACAAGTGAGTCTA